>JAFBJS010006906.1:93674-129364 GCA_016785265.1 Paraplagusia blochii
CTATCTATCTATCTATCTATCTATCTATCTATCTATTTTTTCACTTGCTTTGGCAACAGCAAAGCAACACATGACAATACATATGTTGAATGTTATGAATGATACTTTGGCTATAACACTTAATACCACATTAATTGTAATATTGGGGAATCATCACATCCTCAACATATGATAAACTTCAGAGTTGTCAGAGAGAATACAACTTTCTTACATCTGTGCATCGATGTGGTTGGTTTTCCTCTGTAGTTCTGAAGTGGATTCTACCAACAGACACCATTTAAGATGATATTGCTATACATGCACTATGTATATGCATGTGTTGTGGTGACATATGGTCTGGTTTAGTGCTGGGTGAGAAGTGTAGATTTCTCATGTTGTCAGACGCTGTCTTGGGATGCCTAAAAGACTATCTGTGTGTGTGTGTGTGTGTGTGTTCTACACATCTTTTCCTTCGGATGCTCTGGGTGCAAGCAGTGTCAAAGTGTAGCCTTACTTTCCGAGGAGTGATTCTCCAGTCAGAACAAACTATCAGTTCTATTTTTATGCACAAACTCCACTGCCATCATTAATAGAAGAACTGAGAGGAAATGTAGGTTACTGGGAAAAGATTCCCACATTCCATTGATTTTAAAGCTGTAAGGTCTTAAACTGAAATATGACATTATAAACAGCATTTTTTGTATATTCATTTATTCTTTTTCTTTTCCTTTCATCTAGTCCCTTTTTTCACGTGTTTCCACAGCAAGTCACCAATTTCCATCTCCCCCTGTCCTCTGTCCCTCCTCTGAACATGACCAAACCATCTCATTCTGTCTTCTCTAGCTTTTTCTCCAAACCTTCCTGTCTGTGTTGTCCCTCTAATCACCTCATTCCTGATCCTGTCCATCTTTGTCTCTCCTAAAGAGAACCTCAGCATCTTTAACTCCTCCACCTCCAGCTCTGTCTCCTGTCTTCTTCCAATTACAAGTGTCTCTAATCCATAGTTGTATATTGTTTTATATTGTATATCATAATTACTTGTTTTATATTGTATTGTTATTTCTGTATTTTTTATCTAGTTTATTACTAAAACTATAATGTATAATTTTACTATATTGTATTGTGTGAGATTATATAACTGTTATTTGCATTTTTCAAAATTCTCAAATGAAATAAAATGTAGTTTTCAAGTTTTTTCTCAGGCCATTATCAGTCCTATTTCTGTGATAAACTATAGGTAGACCAGGTGAACTCACATCAGTCAGAAACAACTTGGTTCTAGTGGTTACTATTACAGTCTTGAGGGCCAGATTTTCTTCTGCTAAATATGTAGCTCATTAAAACCTCATTGCCTTGTCTCAGGTCAGACTTTATGAGCAGACTCATCCCAGCTCTGTGTGTGTGTGTGTGTGTGTGCTTCAGTGGTGCACTGAGGCTCCGAGCAGCAAACAGATGTTGGTGTCATTTGTTTGAATTGCCACTGAGATGTGACTCTGGTTTTGGTGGTAATTCCTGGGTTCACACCTGCTGTCTACTCGCTGTGAGACCGCTGTGACTTTTCTCTTTTTCTCTCAAATCCTGTAATGGAATTTACAGCAGTGCGCACACACACATACACAACCGCAAGCAGTAGGGCCCCAGTTCTGACCCTGATTAAAATCTATTTTTTTTTCAGTCGGTGCCTCATGACAAGACAGTCACCAAATCATGAGTCAGGCAGGTTAACAGCCTTCCATAACTTTGAACTATATCAAGGAAAGGAAAGAAGAGGAAATCAAACTCCTTGTCATTGTGACATTGTGATTCACTCCACTGCACACAACCAAATGTCACCTCTGTATTTAACCCATCACCAAAGTAAACAGTGGGCAGCTTTGAGCACCAGGGGAGCTGTGAGTGGGGACGATACCATGCTCAGTGGACCTCAGTGGTAGGGGGATTCGAACCAGGGGCCTTGCAGACCCAAGTCTGCTCCCTTAACCACTGGGCCACCACTGCCACTGTTGTCACCTACAAGCAATAGTTGACACTCCAGTGGGTGTACAGAGTACATGTTTAGATAATGGAAAAAAATACATATATATGTAGATTTTATCTTTAAAAACATTTTAAAGTGCTTTTAGTGACGTATTGACTAAAAGCTGCACAAAGGTTTTGCCACTTTTTAGTTAAATTAAATGTTAATGAGTTAAATGTTAAGTGAATGTATAACAAATTAGAAATGATTTGTCTGAAAGATCCCCACACTCTCTCAAAAATGTGCCAGAATAAAGAGATTGAGTTGCAGAAAGAGATGTGTAACTGAGTAGGACTGTGATCACTATTTATAATAAATCCTCTGCATGGAAAATCAGGCTGCATCCTTGTTTTTACGATGCTAACTCAGGACTCCATCCTCTTATCCTGCCTGTCACCTGCTGGATTTTTTTAGGGCTCTAATGTTAGCATAAAAAAGCTGTTTTTGTTCCAAAGGAATTTTTTCCTCATTGTAACCTTCTGCATTTTGGGGAATCTGCTTGGCTCATTCTTGCTTCTCGAGTCCCTGCCTTTTGTGCAATTGTGGAGTGTGATGAGAACTTGGCAGGCCTAATGATTCGCAATCCAACAAGCTGTCCTTTCCCCAGCTGCCAAGGACACTGTGTGAGTCCTTAGCTCAGGAAGAGACATTTGACAGGGAATGAGTAAAAGAGCTCATGGACGGTAGTGTCAGAAATTTACAGAGAGGGTGGAGATGATGGTTGTATTGTTGGAGTGGAGAGGAATGAATAAACACAGCATGTCTGGCTGGAAGGCGAAGGAACAGATGTTCCATTTGTCAGTGGGAAATCTTCCACACATTTTTGAGCAGAAATTAACATTTACAGCAAACACCAGTCGCCTAATAGAATTTTCTGTTCAGATGGGAAAACCTGCTGTACCTGCCATCACACACTTGTGCCCCATTTGTAACATCTTCCTTTGTTTCCCGGGTCAAGGAACACCATTAGTCCAGTTCAGACCAGCTGTGTGAAGACATGAAAATAAATCCACACGGTCAGATGACACACCAACACTTAAGTCCGTCAGGTTGTGCGTGCATCAGTGCGTTCACACTACAGCAGGGTTAAGGTTGCACAAAAGGGCAGGACGTTATTTATTGTACTGCTGCTGCAAGACATGTTTGTTAGTCACCAGCTGTAAACAGAGGGAAATTTAATTTATTATTTATGCAAATGTGTGCTGCCCCAACAGCAATGTCTACAGCAGCGTCAGAGCTGATTCCTATTGAAATTTAGGATATAATGTTTTATTTATCTCCTAAATTTTGGACAAAGACATTTTTCTTCTTAAAGTTATCACTCACTTCAGGGTTTAAATTGTAGCATGTGTTGTATTCTTGTGCAGTTTTCGGACTAAGGACAATATTTTAGTAAAAAAAAGCTCCTAATAAAGTAACCTTGTTTGGAAAAACTAACAGGGATAAAATGAAAGATTAATACTGATTTTATCACAGCACCTGTGCTTAAGAAAGGCTAATATACACTGAGCTGACTGTGAGACAATAGTTCACCCAATCACCCAAAATATTAAATTTTGTTGTTTTTTTGGTCACATTTATCTTTTAATTTAATCAGGTATTCAATGTCTTAGTCTACCTGTTCAGAGCAGTGAAGGGAGGTGAAGAGTAGAGTGGAGTCAGGATGGAACAAATGGAGAAAAGAGTCAGGAGTGATCTGTGATAGAAGAGAGTCAGCTAAGGTGAAGTAGCAGACTAGTGAACCCCCTGGAGAGACAGAGTTGGATGTTTCAAACTTCAGGCAGTGAGCTGCATTTTGAGTCACTCTGCTGCTGTCTCTTATACACATCTGCAGTGAGGGAGGACATGGAGGTAGTTGGAGTCAGAGTAGAAGATACAGAAGACATGGTGAGATGAAAAATCTTACCTCGCTGTGTTAACCCCTAAAAATGGACAAGCCAGAAGAAGAAGACATTTTTAATATGTTAATCCAATACAGCATTAGAACCTGGATCAATAGAATTTCTGTAGAGATCAGTTCAAACATTGCTCCTTTCACAACCTCGTCTTTCTTGCCAGGCCATTTATTTTTGGAGACAGAGAAGCAGATCTTGGTTGACATGAAGGCCATGATGACGTTCTGCTGTTGTTTGTTCTTCAGGTTTCAGTCTGCTTTGTTGTGCAGGCTTGAGGTAGTGCATGTGAATCAAAAATGACAAAGTTTGTTAGTTGCTGCAGGAATCTTTGTTCTTCTTCAGAGTAGTAGCAGACTAGTGAACCCCCTGGAGAGACAGAGTTGGATGTTTCAAACTTCAGGCAGTGAGCTGCATTTTGATTCACTCTGCTGTTTGGTAGAGACTGGGCCCAGGGTTGTGTTTCGTGATCTCCTGTTCTCTCCCATGTGTTTGTTTATGGTCCAGCATGTGCTCTGCACTGACTCCACACAACAATCAAGGAGGTCTGTTGTAAACAGCTCATGGCTGAACATTGCTCAACGCCTTATGTGAATTCAACAATAAATTACACAGGACAAACATACATTTACCAAATGTAATCACAACACAAGGACAACGCAAACATAATACAAATTGATACAAATGAATGACCAAAACATAACGACTATCATTTACTTTGCTTAAAACATATGCTGCATTAAAATTAAAATTAATTTTCATCATGTTTTAGTTTTAAGGTTTAAACTGATGCCTTATCCCTCCTCTTATTCTCCTCTGTCACTGCAGGCTATGACCTTGAAGCCACCTACATGTGTATGGGTGTGTGTGTTAGTGTAACACTAATCTCCTTATTGTCTGTCCTGCCTTTGTGACAAATGATGCCCGACCATCCCAGCTGCACCTAAGGCTCCTGTTGGAGACCAGACTGCACTTATTTCACTGCTTCATTCATCTTTTTTTTCCTCATATGTTTGATCCATCCATCTGTGCTGGAGCTGCAATACCTGCTGCCATAGCAACCCCCCCATCTTAGTTAGTATAAAAGGCATGCTGGGTAATCTGACTTCACCTGTAACATTTCTCCTGAGGTTTATTTCTGTCCTTGAACCATTTTCCCCTCCTCAGACACTATTTCACTTCTTGTAGATGAACTGACTCTTTCTCATATGGAACGTAAAGTCCTTGTCATTGTGATCCACACTACTGCACACAATGAAATGTGTCCTCAGCGTAACACAGTGGTAACCTGGCAGTTGGACGATTTGAACCATGTCTGGTTCCTTAACCACTGGGACACCACTGCCCCAGGATGTCAATATTCTGTCATTATATCATCATCTTTTTCTTCTTTCTGCTTGTCTCTTTTATCAGGTGTCAACATTTTCATCTCCCCCTGTCCTCTGTGTCTACTATTCTAACTATGTCCTTCTACATTCTTCTACCAATGTATCCACTGTCCTCCTCTGAACATGTCCAAACCATCTCAATCTGTCTTCTCTAGTTTTTTCTCCAAACCTTCCTGTCTGTGTTGTCCCTCTAATCACCTCATTCCTGACCATGTCCATCCTTGTCTCTCCTAAAGAGAACCTCATCATCTTTAACTCCTCCACCTCCAGCTCTGTCTCCTGTCTTCTACCTATTCCTAGTGTCTCTAATCCATCCATCATGGCTGGTCTCTCCACTATCCTGTAAACCTTTCCCTTCACCTTAGCTGACTCTCTTCTATCACAGATCACTCCTGACTCTTTTCTCCAGTTGTTCCATCCTGTCTGTCCTCTGTTCTTCTCGTCTCTTCCACATTCTCCAATGCTCTGAACAGTTGATCCTCAGTATCTAAACTCCTCCACCTTTTCCACCTCTGCTTCTTGTAACCTCCCCACCCTACTGTTCTCCCTTTCATTCACACACATACAGTATACTCTGTCCTGCTACTGTCATTCTGTCATCATTGGGGGACTTACTCTTTGTTTTTTGTGTCAATCTTTTGACAAATAGCAGAAATGATTGATGATGATGATGATGATTGATCCTTCGTGAAATTATACCTCTGCATTTAACCCAACACCATAGTGAGCAGGGGGCTGCTGGCTGAGCCTGTGGCCGGGAAGCAGTGAGTGGGGACGATACCATGCTCAGAGCACCTGAGCGGTAGGGGGATTCAAACCGGGGGCCTTGCAGACCCAAATCCGCTCCCTTAACCACTACGCCACCAGCTAATGAGCGCCCGGGGAGCAGTGAGTGGGGACGATACCATGCTCAGGGCACCTCAGTGGGAACGTGGCGGTAGGGGAATTCGAACTAGGGACCTTATCCACTATGCCACCAACTGCCTATAATGCCTGTAATATTGCTTTAGGGAGTATTAGGGAGACCTGTATTTGAGCAAACACAGGTGGTATTTTAATATAGTTATTTATTTATTGTAGTTATTTTTGGGATTTCTCATTTAAATAAAGCTACTGCTGAAGCTGAATATTCCTGACCAAGATTTAATGAATATATGAAACTGAGGGAAGTAACCACTGTGTGTACATTTTATACACAATATTGTCAAAAGGTTAATACAAGGTACAGTGATTATTCCTGCTCATATTGTTTATGGTTCAATTACTGTTGTTTGTTCTGATATTTTTATGACACTTATATCATTACAACCTTCTATTTTGTTCATGTTCTATCTTCAGTCGTGTCCGGGGGCTGAGATTTTATTATGAAGCTGTAAAATGGTAAAACAAAGTGTCTTTGCAGTAAAATGTTTTTACAACCACGTCTTGATCAATAGAGCAGAGATTTAATGTCATGCTCAGACTGTGTTGTTGCCTCAGTGTTAATCACCCAGGAATGATGGGTTAGTTTAGCTCAGCTGTTGACGCCGGTGTGAATCACTTTCTTGGAACTTGGAGCTTTTTTATTAAAGGTCACATTCGCTGTGTTTCCAAGTGATTCAGAGACAGGATATTCAGAAGAGACATTTGAAAAGATTTGTCCTTGCCTTCCTTTGTTACTCTAACACAGAATAAAAAATCCCCAAAACTAATTTCTTATGAAGTCTTTACTACAAGTTGTTTTACAAGGCTCTATCCAAATCAGAGGCTTCTCAGAAATATATTAAAAAGTATAGAATCTATCACCAGTAATCTTAGATGTTGGCAAATCCAGACAGCAAACGTGGAAATGGCTGTGTGGGGATTTGCATCAATCTGTCGATGACACAGTAGAGAGCATTTTAATGAAGAAGGAAATGAGTTGAAGCATTTCTTCCTCAAATCAAGGCACTAGATTGATGTGCATTGATCCAACAGGAACCTTAATTCAATAAGGATTATTGGAGCATCTGTGTCTGGAGCCAAGACTTGATCTTTTGGCTTGTTAACAGTGGAACATGACGACCCAGAGGTGTCTGATCCTCTGCCAAACACTCAAAAACACAGAGGTGTTGAGTCACTATTGAAAGGAACGCTCTGTGCTCGTCCCAGCATCATTTGCAACATCTTAGAACCATCACTTAGTCATATATTACCTCCTGCTGCTGTCGCTGACGTGTTCTTTTTCACACACCACCTCCGTGCTCCCCGCCTCCTCCCCTTGTATCCTTTCTCAGTGCCGGTGGGAATCCCGGGAGTGACGACACACAACTAACACTGCAGTAAATAACTGTGGTCCCACAGCTCAGACTTGGAAACTGTAATGTTCTTGGCACCTAAAACATTTAACAGAAGACTGTCGAAAAGGAAAAAATGTCCTTTAGTCTGTGTCTTTTCTTTTTGTGAGGCCAACACAACATTTCACAATGATGTTCAATAATTTTCGCACGTCCCCTTTGTATAGATTTCTGCTCTTTTAACTTTGGGTTTTATTTACTTTCAAAAATATAAGCCATGTGTTTCTCAGCCTCTCCCTTCCTCAGCTGCAAGTCCCTGGTCATGCTGCTTTATACGCTTCAAATCCCCAGGGCGAACCAACAGCTGACCTTCCTCCCTCCTTACACATGCACGTGTGCAGACACACAGCCAACCATAACAAAATTGTATCAGCGTACATGCTTTTTTTTCAAAGATGTGACGTCACTTGTTTATGAATAGGGATGTCGTATTTTGTCAATGCAATGATATTATCCTGGTGTCTAGTATCTGGCGTCATTCTCGTTTTAGAAGCTCTGCAGCCTAATCAGCCCTTAATTTGATTGGGTTTAGATATTGTCAAAGATTAAGATTAAGATTAAATTCCTTTTTTGTCATTGTGACGTTGTGATTCAAACCACAACGCACAACGAAATTTGGCCTCTGCATTTAACCCATCATCAAAGTGAGCAGTGAGCAGCTAATGAGCGCCCGGGGACTCATAGAGTCTGAATGTTTTCCTCCTTTTAAATATCACTTTATGAAACCTGACTCTGATAACTCCATGCACCACGTTATTTTGTATTTACTGTATAACCAAGCTACTAGAATAAAGAAATTATCATCTAAATTTCACCAGCACCTTGTTGTATATCACATACCATAATTTCACAAAGGAAACCAGGTTTTAATAAAGTTATTTCTAACTATCTACTCCTAAGATGTTGTGCACCCTGTCTTGATGACCTGTGCTGTAAAAATGTAATAGGTAGGTGGGAAAAATGTCTTGTTTTTGTCATCTTGTAAATTACAAAGCCTTGAATTGTTTTCCTGTTACCAGTTGGTGTCTGCCCCTAGTGGCAGTGTGGATACAGCACATGCCAAATATGGAATTACCATAAAGTTAAGAATGCAGTTCACTTTTCCTTCTGGGAGGCATTTGGCACATGTATAATATAATCATGCCTCCTACTGGAAAGGGATGGCATGACAGTTTAATCAGAGTATTCTGAAAAATCTGCAGTGTGTGCAGACAGATCCTGGAAACCAATATCTCTTATGAAGAAAAATCTTCAGATTACCCAGCCGTCTTAACCTTGCTTGTGTGTAAAAGAGCTGCACATGATAATCTAGGTGTCGGGAGTGTCTTTGTGTGTGTGCACATCTGTTCCAGAGAATAATAACCCAGTAGAGGCACTCAGCCTTTGTTGTACAGTTATCTGTTATCAGAGTAGCAGAACTAACACTGGTTCAATCTCAGCTCAGACCTGAGGAAAAGTCATGTATTTGTCTGCAGTGTCCAATAAATCAGGTTACATCAATACACTAACACAGCACTTACTGAAACTACTGTCATTGTACCGACACACAGGGTTACACTGTAGATGTGACAATGACATGGAAACATAATTGACTCTGTCTTTCTACTGTGACGAAAGGCTGTTTGGTTTGTTACACAGAAAAACACAACCAGGCCCTGAGAACACAAAGTATGTTACGATGCTTGAGGTGATGTTGGAGCGTTGGAGGAGGGAAAGGAACTCTAGACGTAATACTGTGAAAATGTGTGAAGGTTTTAGAAGGATTGAAAATACAGGGATTTGTTAGGATTTCATACAGAGACCAAGTGTCAAGTCCAGGTCTAATGACTTGCATTAGGTCACTTGCTTATTGCCAAACCATGTTTTTCTTTTGTTAAACTCAACAGTGGAGGTAAAGTTGGGACCATGCGGATTTCACTCAGACTCAAAACCCTTCTTGTTGAGCTGGATTAAGATTTTGACATGTAGAAAAAGAGATCAGTGGGGATTATCTGTTACTTGTCCAGAACTGGTAAAAATTAATTAAAAAAAGACACAGGGTAGGGTAGCTCAGGAAATCCCAACGTTCTCATCCTCTAGGTTAAGGGCCAAACATTCACCAGTGTTGATAAATCCAACCTATGGATGTGTTGTTCTGCAGCCCAGCAGAAAAGAAAGGATTTGCAGGTGACGAGAGAAAAAGCGAGAGAACAAGATAGTCAAGTCTCATGCTTGTGGCTGAAATCCCTCCCACCCTCTTTCCCTTCTCTACCCTCTCATATCCCTCCACCGAGTGCCTGGCTGTGCTCACAGCTCTGCTGTTTGAAGGCAGGTGTCTTCCCTCTCCATCAGCTGGGGGGATGTGGAGGAAAAAGCTGCACATCAGCAGGACCAGAGCCTCGCGCAGGGACAGTGCGACTCCGTGAGTTCTTCTCACCGCAGTGATCACAGGCCTGGTGTCAAATGTGTTGTTCTTGTTTTTGGTAGAAATCTAGGGAGGATTCTTAGATGTGGAGTCGTGGAGGTGAAGTCAGGCAACAGCTCTTACTGTTCTTTGTCTTTTTGTGTTGTCCTAGCAGTTGAACAAGTCAGTGTTGAGTCTGTTGTTGTTTCAGTTGTCACGTCATTTAAATTTGTTTGGAGCCATTATGATATATTATTACTAATGCATTGATTATTATTATTGTTTTGATGATAATCTGTATTTGTTATTAGAATGACAAGGCACTACTCTTGAAAGATGATTTTTCATCTTGAAAGATCAAGATGAAAAATCACACAGACTCAGACAAATCTTTTTTGTACGGTTATCTGAGGTTTTCTTCATATTTATTCTCTGATGCTGGAAGTTTGACTTTCAGATTTATTTAACTTTAAACTTCAACTTCATGCTTTTTCTCCTTCACATCCCCTTTTCACTTGTTCTATTTTTGCTGTTTTTATTAATGTTCTTGCTGCAGTCAGTAATGTCAGAAATAAGGAGGAAGAAATTACATAAGTAAATCAAAACATGCTGGGAATGTTCTGTTCCAAAAATGATCCTGCCTCTTGCACTGCTTCCCTCTCACACAAACTATCTATTGAACCGTTTGACTGGTTGCAGGTTTTCTTTTTAACTTTCCGTCCCACTTTTGTTTTGTCCACATTGATTTCTGAGTGTTCTGCTGCAGCAGCTCCCACTAAGGCTAGAGCTCACTTTCATATTTCCACTCTGGAGATATGATTGCAGCCTGAACTGTAATGCTTAGATGCTTTTAGTGGAAGCAGAGACAGACTGCAATCTGACATTTAATCTATGTTTATGTGAATGAATCAGAGCAAACAGAGGAATCATCGAGTCATCACCAGTGGAATCATGTTTTCTCTTTTAACCATTTTTATCCCTTTTTATTTTAGCCCCTGTGTGAATGACTGACATTTCACTGACACTCATTTTACTACTTGTTCATTAAAAACTCTAGAACTCCATATGCAGGCTTTGCCTTGTCTGCCCTCTTCCTCTGTGCCAGGTTAGAATATTAATATAGTAGTGAGGGCCTCTGCCTTACAGCAGGTTCACTAGTTCAGTCCCTGGTTTTATCTTGAGTCCGGCTGTTTCCTCGCACAGACCAGAAACATGTCAAATGTGTATGACGTGTTCACAGTCACCCACTGACTGCTGGGATGTGGTACAACTTCCCCAATAATTGAATTTTGGGGGTTATACAAATTATGAGTAGGTTTTGAGTGCATTGGCGTACTACTGTGAGTATCCAGAATAAAGAAACTAGTACTGAAAGTCACTGCATTGCTATTATATATGTTATTTTATATTACATTTTCAAATGTATTTTAAATATAAGTAAAGAAATGTTATCCTCACTGACATCGTCTGACATTGTTCTCTCTTCTTCTCCTCTCCTTCCATCTTTTGTCTTTTTTTTCTGTCCTCTGTCCTCTGTTGTCCTCTAGGGCTGAGAAGACAGAAGTTTTAAGTGAGGACCTGCTACAGGTAATTCTCTTAACCTACCGTGTTTGTTAGAATTAGTTTCTTGTCAGAAGGGAAAATTCTCTTAGATATAAAGTATACAGTGTGTCATTTTTCACATGGCCTCCAGGCATATGTTAATGAGTGCTAAAATTGAGTCTTTGTAGAACAAAAGGTTGAATGTCCCCGCTGACAGGCTTAGACTGCAGCACAGTAATTGTTCTGATTAATGACAGTCTCACTTCAACTGAGCTGGTTGTAGAGTACAGGACAATAGGTTTGAAAAAACAGGAGAGAATCTCTGTCTGACCGGCTGGGAATCACCTTACTTTTATGCTGATTTTGGAAAAAGTAGCTGCATCACTAAACTTTTGACTTTTGTCGTCTGTGCAGAAATGAGTTGTGTATTTGTTTTAGGTGGAGAAACGTCTGGAGTTGGTCAAGCAGGTCTCACACAGCACACACAAGAGGTTAACTGCTTGTCTGCAAGGCCAGCAAGGAGTGGATGTGGACAAGAAGTCAGTCAGGTCCCCCTCGGTAAGAACACGTCCAGACTTGATGGTTAGAATATGACATACAGTGCATGAAGAAGCCATTGCACAAAAGTCTCAGAGAATACAATAAATAACAATTGAACAAAGTGCGTTGTATGAGAGAACAAACTGGCAAAAAACTCATTTTATACCAGGTTCCTCTGGTTGTTACAAAATATTTGGCCAAATGGGTATTAGTGTGAGTGATTCAACACAGACTTTTTATATGAGTCACAGCCATTATATAAGACTCTTCCAGAGAACTGAAAGTTATGTCTGAAACACAGTTCTGCACCCAGAATAAACCTGACCTTTCTGGTAATGTAGAAGTGAAGACATATTGGAACAGGGACCTGCAGTGATGTTCATACTTCCGTTGACAGTGCTATCAATAACTGTTTGGTTGTGTTGAGTGTAGATGTAACAGATGACTGTTTGTAACGGGATTTAACCTAAATAACAAAAACAAAACAGAAACTAATGAAGTTTCTCAGTTGAGGAAAGAAACGTCTCTCAACTCCAAGAAGACGTCCAGTTGCTGACAATTAAACCCTTTTTATCATGACCAGGATGAATGAGAATCTTCAAAAACAAAAAATGTACGACTTACACAATGTCACAGTCCAGATTTTCCCTCAGCAGGATTATCTGAGACAAACCCCAAATTGAGATCAAGTATAATAGTAACAGTTGAGCAACAGCCAGAGAAAGGAGGTATTTGATTTGTCAAAGTCTGTGGAATATAAATTTAATCAAAACTAAAGTTCTTTTTTGCCAACAGAGTAAAGTAAATAATAGTAATTCAATAGAGCAAAGATAGATTTTATATCAACAAGGCTAATTGTTTTGTGTTCTCTCTGTGTGGCATCATTGTGAAACATGGTAAAATATGCATATTTATGCGCATTTTTCTTATTGTTTCAGTTGATTTTAATGGCAGAGAATGTGACTGATGTTATTTATTGATAAATAACTAATCGCATTTGTTTAGAAGTCCAAAGTTCTTGTTCAACATCAAATTCCTTATCCATTTTGTTCTTCCTTTAGAAGAAGCTTCCTTTGACAACACTAGCACAATGCATGGTGGACGGGGCAGCAGTGCTCGGAGACGAGTCTCTACTAGGGTGAGTGAACACAGATTAAACATTTTTTTTACCATCATTTCATTTAATTATTTTTGGATTAGTTCCACAGTAGGTCCTTTTGAAATGTACAATTTTATTTCCAGAAAACTATTTCCCCTGATGGTAATCTGTTAAACTACAACATCAGCCTGGAGCCTCTGTGTGGCTAAAGACCTGTTTGTTGTTTATTTGTGTTTGTGTTCATTTTCATCTCCAACAACTACAGCAGAAAATAGCAGGAAGTAAAGCAGCACATGTTGATATTAAAGCACTTTTATGGCGCTGTTTGCAGCCACAAGTGCAATCTGTATCACACCACAGGGATGCATTATGTTATACTGCACACTGTTATTACAGCTTAGTTACTTTATGATCAGAGTGATCAAGAATTTTCTCCTCTTTTTTTCTCTTTTAGAAAAATGCTGAAGCTCTGTGGAGAGACTCAGGACAGACTTGCTCAGGAGCTCATCGAGTTCGAGCTTACCATGGAGCGAGACGTCATCGAGCCGCTGTACGATCTGGCAGAGGTACGGAACACCTTTTATTTGTTCAATCATCTTTGTATTGTTAAAATGTAGAGAAATACAGACCAAATCTGATTGGTCTCCCTTTGTGATTAGGCAGCAATTATCCAATAGGAATCCAAACAAATCATGCTGGTGCTGTAATCACAGGGGTGAGAAGCATCAAGGTCACCTTGACAATCGTTAACATCCTTGACAAGCTACATGATCAGGCTTTTAATGCATGTTCCAGCAATTAGCTAGTCCTTGGCATCTCACTACCAAAAACATACTACTACGTTAGAGATGTTCAGCGGGTCAAGGTCCATGCTGTCACAGTACTATTGTACAATCGAAGACGTCAAGCGCCCTTCAGTGTTGTGTGTTTCCTTCTGAAATCAAGTATAAAACACAAATATCACGTTCCAACAGAGAAACTGTGAAATGGTTCCCTAAGATCCTGCAGATTTTATTTTGTCCATTTTCACCTGGTGATTCCTGGCTTATTACAACACAATCTTCTTTTTCAAAATTATACATTATTTTATTATGCTAATAATAATACATGTAATGTTTAATTAATCATGTTGATAATGTATATTAACTAACTAGAAATATTTATTATCCAGTCATCAGGAATGAGGTGATTAGAGGGACAACACAGACAGGAAGGTTTGGTGAAAAAGCCAGAGAAGACAGATGTAGATGGTTTGGACATGTTCAGAGGAGGAACAGTGGATACATTGGTAGTAGAATGATCCTAGAGATGGAGCTACCAGGTAGGAGACAAGGATGAGATTGATGGATGCAGTGAGGGAGGACATGGAGGTAGTTGATGTAGAGGATACAGTGTGAGATGGGATTGATTCGCAGTGGCAACCCCTGAAAAAGGGGAAAAGCCGAAAGGAAACTGATTTATGATCTTCCATCTTAGGTCATCCAGTGAATACAAAATGCGCAGATTAAATATTTGTATCAAACTCTCAAAAGTTCTCTATGAGGAAATGAACGTACAAAATAGAAAAAGTAAATAACCAACTGCAGAAACCTCTGTGCTGTGTCTGCTCAGGTGGAAATCCCAAACATCCAGAAACAAAGGAAACATTTAGCAAAACTGGTCCTGGACATGGATTCTGCACGCACACGGTTGGTATCTCACCATGAGTGACTGTTATTGTGTGTGAGAAAAAGAGTAAGTGAAGAAACTCCATCCCCTGTGAATCAACCGCTCCGTCAGTTTCCCACTGGGAACACAATGGTTCTGGCTCTGTCCTATTTTTTATTATGCAGCCATCTGGAGCTGTTATTTTCTAATCTCCAGACCTGATGATATGTAATAAAAACTCATACCAGTCTGGAAGGTTTTGAGTCATTTTATCAAAATTGTCCCTGCATGCATTCAGACTCACTGTCACTGCCAGTGAAATGTAAAAATGTGATTTTACTTCTCTGTGGTCCTGTGTCTGACTTAACTTCTGAGTGACCCAAATCTGGGACAGTTTTCCCATCATCCAACTGTGTCCTGAGCTCTTCTGGCTGGACTGCTTATTATCGTCACTCAGACTGTGCAGACAGATAACCCAGATCAGATTCTGGCAACCTGTCTGAGGAACTGAGTGTTTGATATGATATATTAGTTTAAAAACTAATATTGTCAGGTTGTTTAATCCAAAATTGAATTCAACTTTTCTTATTTGTCATGAGCTGCTTACTCAGGGCTGTTTATGATCCTTTCTCTCTGGAAGTCTGAGTCTGACGCTGAAGGCAAATGAAAACAAATGTGTCTGTTCTGCTATAATGCAGTGTTTTCCTTGGTCCAGCCAACTCCCTGATTCATTTCTATATAATAAAACTACAATCTCCAATCCAGACCAAGCTCAATAAATCTGTCTTCTGTTTCCAGATATTATCAGTCTACCAAGTCTTCTGGACTGTCCAGTAACCTGCAGCCGTCAGGAGCCAAGGCCGACCACCTCAGGGAAGAAATGGAGGAGGCAGCCAACCGCATGGAGATCTGTCGAGTCAGTGGTCTCCTGAATATTTTTATCCGAAAATTAGGTTCCCTCTCTGGGCCTTTGCTTTGGCCCAGAGTCACATTGGTGTAAAAATTCTAGGCTTCACCTCCTGGGAAAGTTTGGATCCCAGTCAGGACAGTTGGCTTTGGAATGTATGGTGCGGTTCAACGTGATTTGGGTGGCAGTGGTGGAGACTGTTGCCCCCACATCTTGGATGGATGGGTTTCTTTTGTATATGATCTTGTTTATTCGTTCATTTATCTTCAACCTCTAATCTGTTACCTGGTCTCAGGAGTAGCAGTCTCCACCACTGCCGCCTAAATCACACCGCACCACACTGTGAGCCTCCCTGTGGGTGGTGCGTCCATCCTGGTGGTGGAGTTGTACCTGAAGCACGCGGATCCAAATCCTCCTATAATCTTGTTTTTAGCTCTTAATAATTCTGAAAATGTTTATGGTTGATTAGTGTATAATTAAAAAATATTACTGTGTAAAATATAGGTTTATCCTTTATTGTTTATGTTCAAAAAGATTTTTGTAAGTTAATTTAGTTTTGTTTAGTTTATTTTTTATTAACATTATGGGTCATTCTTTATTTTCTCTCTTTTGTTGGGCAATTTATATTCGTTATATTTATATATTTATATTCGTATCTGAAAAAATTATATATTTCATTTAATTTCTATAATCTTGACAGGACCTGCACAGTAGGTAAAATAAAGCAGAACTTAGATCCTTTAGATCCTGTGCAGTCACTGCTCACGTTTAATATTTTATATTTTTTATCGTCTAAAATCATATATCTCCGTATCTTCCTAAAGTCGTTTTTTACTTGAATTTTACGTAGAGTCCATCCTTTATGCAATTTCCCATGACATAACCGGTGGTTTATATGTAACATACTGTGATAATAACTGATGTAGTGACCGACACCAGGGCTCTCTGAGGCGTTGAGTTTCCTATGTGACTCCCACTGTATTCTCTCTGTGTTTTTTCTTTTCCCACCAGGATCAGTTATCAGCAGACATGTACAGTTTTGTGGCCAAAGAAATTGACTATGCAAGCTATTTCCAGACGGTAAGTACAGCAGCTCTGCAGAGGGCAGCAAAAGTACGGAAACTTCTGTATAATAATCCACTTTAAGTTCTTTAATGTGTGTCTTTGTCCAGATGATAGAAGCCCAGGCGGAGTACCACAGGAAGTCCTTAGAGTTGCTTCAGAATGTTCTCCCCCAGATAAAAGCTCATCAGGGTGAGTTTTAGAGCCACACGCTCTGGGTGTGACTGGGTTTGTCCACCCCCCCGACCAGACTCGAGATGCTTGACTGTCTCCATAACATTAGAGGATGTGGACGGGGATTTGCAGTTATCCACATTACATTACATTTTTGGAAAACATTTCACCTCTTGTAAAAGAGGCTTCTTTAGTTTTAACTGTTAGTGTCATGTACACAATAAATCTGAATTTAACTCCTGTACTAACCAGAGCATGGAACCGGTTTAAAAAACAAAAAAAAAAATTGCCATTTTGCCTGGAACAGAAACAAAACCAGAAACTTTTTTTTTTGTTCTGGAAAAGAAACACTTGGTGAAAGATTTTGGTTTAGAGCCCTGGCTAACAGACTTTTTAAGAGATTAATTATTTGATTGAAGGCTACTACAAAATGGTATGAACTGTTTTTTTCTTTTATAAAAATTTTTCTTTTTTTTTTTGGTTTTCAATCCTTGAAGCAGTTCACAGATCAAGCCTCTTGTATGAGAGGTGAACGGTTTTCCAAAAAAAAATCAGTTGCCTCACAAAACTCTGTAACCTTCACCACCTCACACTTTAAAGACGGTCTTTGCAAATAATTGGACAAAGTTATTCTCAACAAATACAATAATTTTCTATTAAAATAAAAACAGTCACTTATTGTCCTACAAATGATCGATATTTAGTCCTATGGAGTTAAATCATGGATGGATGGTCACAGCAATGGTGTCTAATGTGTGCAGTGAGAGTGATTTTTGGGTCCAAATTTAGATTTTTAACATGATATGAGTTCAAACTTACCCTCAGTGAGACTGTTGGTGTTGAAAAAGGCTTTTACGGTGTAGGATCTCATCTACATCCGTTGTTTCTGCACATCTTACACTATCTGTGTCCTAACAGAGACCTGGGTGGAGAAACCTTGCTATGGGAAACCATTAGAGGAGCACTTAGCACTCAGTGGGAGAGATATTGCCTTCCCCATTGAAGCCTGTGTCACCATGCTGCTGGAGTGTGGCATGCAGGAGGAGGTCAGGCGACACCACTCATAAACTCACACATCAATAAAGGAAATGTGTTTCACTAAGAACAGATGCAGCCTCCCTTAAAATGTAAACCTTAACAACATCTGTAGTTTGTTTTGAAGACAGGAATTTGAGCATCATATTGAGTAGCATAAGGCAGGATGAGCAAGAGAACAGAATAGAGTTGTAAACAATATTGCAGCTCCCTGCACTTCTTATATTAAATTGTTTACTGGATATTTATCTCACGTCGTTTTTTTTTTTGCATCACAGGGTTTGTTTAGAATTGCTCCCTCAGCTTCCAAACTGAAGAAGCTGAAGGCGTCCTTAGACTGTGGCGTCTTAGACGTTCAAGAATATTCTGCAGACCCTCACGCCATTGCAGGTGAGTTTCCTCACACACATGCCTTGCATTTTCTTTGTCAAGAATGTGAAACTCACCTCGCATGAATGCATTTACAAGCACTCGTCATTCGTCATTTTAGTCATAACATTACATTACAATACTTTTGGCAGGTACTTTTACATAAAGACATTCTCCCTTTGAGGAAAAGTTACAAATTCCTGACACAGTGACGCAGATTGTTTCATTGAGATTATAATTTTCAATGTTAGAAAATGTCTTACATCCCAGAACTAGAGTGATATACCCTTATGTTATACCTTAACACATATTTTAAGTAAATAAATAAATAAATAAGTAACGTGAGTAGTTCAGTTATTGACAAGTAGTTTGCTTCATCAAAGAAGCTGCATTACTGAGACTCTCTTACAGTGAAGGTCATAAAAAGTAGAGAAATATCTTGTTTTAAGGATGAAACAAAACAGCTGTGATTGTTTATTTTCATGCCTGTCATTCAACTGATTAAACACTGCAAAAAAGCATAAGTTATTTTCATATTTACGTCACCAGATTGACGTTTGTGTTTGTGCCTCCGATTGAAGTAAGTCATTGTGTTAATGTATGTTTGTGATGAGACCAACTCTAAGTAACAGTCTTTTAATTTCTAAACCTGCTTCATGGGGTTTGATGTAATGTAGAGCTTAGGATGCTGCACCACCAGGAGCTCCTCTTTCAGTCAGTTTGAAGTTAGAAATATTACAGTAAATGATTTCACAGCGGTTCAATATTCCCTGAATGTTTACCACTGACTACATCAAACCTTCTGAAGCACAGATCCAGACCCACAGATTAGACTGCAGCCTCGATGCTGCCTCGCAGCCTGGGTCTACCATCACTTCTACTGTTTGTCTTCCACCACATCCTTCCCAAAAGAGAAATTATGTTGGACCTAACAGTGTCTTAATTTTGTGTCAAACATAAGTAAATTTAGATTTAACAGAAGTAAATTTAATGCAACAGGATTCAATTTGATGATTTCAGTCACTTTTTATGTTTCCTGAGTGAATATCAATCAATCAATCCAATTTTATTTATAAAGCCCACATTTACAAATCAGATTTGTCACATAGGGCTTTAAAGGGTTGGTAACATCCTCTGTCCTTAGACCCTCAGCCAGGGTAAGGACAAATTATAGAGGGAAAAAAAAACATTTTAACAGGGAAAAGAAAACTGGGAGAAACCTTAGGGAGAACCACAGGAGAGAGATCCACTCCCTGGACGGACAGACAGAGCAGTGGATGTTACCAGAGCAGGAAAATACAATAAAATAAAACAAGTACAAAGGTACAACACAGTGGAAGTTCTTTCATTAGCTGTTATAATGCAGTAGTAGTAGTAATGATATGAGGTTTTGATCTTGGTCATTAGTTTTTCCGCATCCTTACGTAAATGGTAAAAGACAATATAAGGCTGCAGATATGACTCTGTTGTTGTTAACTTTATCACCTGTTAATATAGTGACAGGGTAGACACTGTGGTTTGTGTAGTAGCTACTGCTCTCTTACTTTTCTCTAGAAGTCTTCATCTCACAAAAAAAACTACTTTCTCTCTGTACCAAACAGTATTTATTGCTTTAACACTCAACTCTGTAGGTGCTTTGAAGTCCTACCTGCGTGAGCTGCCTGAGCCTTTGATGAGCTTCGAACTCTACAATGACTGGATCCAGGCCTCTAAGTGCGTACATGTTCACATGCACAATAACACAGACACTATTTTGATTTTTGCATTACAGAATATGCATTGATTGTAGTATTAACTGTCTGCTGTGTTGCTGAGTGACTCATATTTCTTTGCAGCATTCAAGATCAAGACAAGAGACTCCAGGCTCTTCTTAATGCCTGTGAGAAACTACCACCCACCAACAACAACAACTTTAAGTAAGTCACTGTTTTGTAAGTTGGGCACAGCCCTGGTCTCTAAATGCTTAGGCTAATTATTTACCAGCTGAACTTGTCTGGATCGCTCTGAAAAAAGAGCGCTCTGAGGATCATGTTCTTGACTTTCATTTGATGATGTCCTCTAATTTTAATACTGTAAGGGGGCAGAAGGGTTTTTACAAAATGAAATATATCTGCTTCTCAAAGACAAAAACATGGTTGGAATGTAGAAAGTTTTGGACAGTGGTCGAGGAGCCGTCGCTGTGCAGGAGAGGTAAAAGAGAAAGGACAAGGGAGACAAAAACAGCGAGACACTGCAGCCCTTGTCAGTGTCGTCAGAGTCTTTCTCTGAGAAGACCTGTCAGACCTGTCCAAATAAATGAGCGGCATGATGTTCATCCGACTGCAGTCTGGCTCTGGATGAGTCATTCACACCTGCAGCTCAAACCATGGAGCTCCTTTGTGAAGAGACATTTGCTGTAATGATGTGTTCAAGCCCTAACTCCAACTGTAGGAGCTATAAAAGCTAAATAGTGACGCACAGACTACCTACTACCAACAATAAACTGGGAACAGCAGTAACACAATCATTATTTACCAAGACTCAACCACAGGGCCTCATGTCTGAGACTTTCCTTTTTTTAACCCTGATTTTCTTCTGGGAAAATTGAATGCAACAAATGACAAAATTACATCTTTTACCTCTACGTACTGTATTAAACATTTTTGTCTGCTCTATGTATTTGGAGTGTGTTTTTTTTTTATTCATGCATGTACTGTATCCTTTCAGGTATCTAATCAAGTTCCTCTCTAAACTGACTGAGTACCAGGATCTGAACAAGATGACGCCTGGAAATATTGCAATAGTCCTCGGACCAAATCTGCTGTGGACACACAATGAGGGGTGAGGAAGAAGTTTTAAGAAGTATATACAATTAAATGTTTGCCATCTACGTTATAACCATGCAGGAGTAACATGACGTAGTTAATATACTTTGCTGTATATTCAAAGACGAGCTTAGGTCACCTTGGCTCTGGCTTGAAGGACTTTGACACAGCGATCATGGCTGATGTTTGATGCTGTATACAGAAGCTCCTGAATGTTGTTTATGACAGAGTTCAACTCCAGCTCTGTTGGCATGGGGCTTTCTCCAGACCTGAGCGCAATTTCATTTTCAATTTCATTACTTTACTACATTACAATACTAGTGGGGCAGTGGTGGCCCAGCAGTTAAGGAACCAGACCTGGGTCCGAAGTGTTCCAGGTTGGAATCTGCCGACTGCCAAGTTACCACTGAGGTCCACTGAGCAATGGCACCATCTCCACTCACTGCTCCCTGGTGCTCAAAGCTGCTCACTGTTCACTTTGGTGATGGGTTAAATACAGAGGTGACATTTGTTGTGTGCAGTGGAGTGAATCACAATGACAAAATGTATTTTTCCTTCCTTTATTCCTACTTGTTACAATAATAATTATTAAAAAGCATTTATTTTAAATTAAACACTTTAAAGTCGTTCTATGCGGTCATAGAAGATAGTTCAGTACTGGTCAGTAAATAACAACATTTTCTTATTCTCAGCTTCACAAACAAAATTACATTGGCACACAGGTAACCCACAATTACTTTTTGGGCATTACCTTCTGACCTGGACATCCCAGTTAGTTCATGAATCTGAGGAAACAGATAAGACTTATAAAAAAGGGCAAAAAGAAAGTCTTTTTTTTTTTTTTTTTCAAGAAAGTCGTCGAAATAAGTGGAGTTATTGACATCTACTCATCCTCAAAAAAAAAACCAATCATATAATTCAGGTGACTGGAAATTTGGTCTTATAGTAGTCAACATTGCTCCATGCTAATGCAGAATTAAGTGACGCTGACTGAGCAGTTTTAGGAGAATCCATTTTTATTTTTGTTATTTTTGTGTTTCTACGGCCTTGTCTGATTTATAATCAGAAAAGTATTCCCGCATTAACAAAAATCCTTGAGCTTTTGCAGCTCCTTCAAACCATGTTGTGAAAGTCCTTGTCCTTTGTTCACAGCAGCAACATCACAGAAATGATGACGACCGTTTCCTTACAAATCGTTGGCATCATCGAGCCCATCATCCAGCACGCTGACTGGTTCTTCCCAGGAGGTGAGGAACGTGGTTAGATCAGAACAAAGAATTTACTTGAATCCTGTTTTCTCTGATCTTTTTCTCTCTCATTCTCCTCAGATATTGAGTTCAACGTCACAGGGAATTATGGAAGCCCCGTCCACACCAACCACAATGCCAACTACAGCTCCATGCCGTCTCCTGACATGGAACATATCGATCGCAGACAGAGCGACCAGAGTCGACGGCCACTCAGCGTTGCAACGGATAATATGATGTTAGAGTTCTACAAGAAGGATGGGTAGGTTCCACCGGTTGTATTTGATATATTCTACTATCATTTTATTCCTTTATTTTACTGCAGTTAAAAGAACAAGTCCAGTAGGCTGTGAAGTTTAGGTGAGACAGATGGAGCACAATTACACTTGAACAATTACTCTGCTTCCATACGTGACAAAGCAGCTTTCAGACGACCATCACCTTTATGGCTGTGGGACAGAGGAATTCTTAAGCTATTACGCAACTCTAATAGGAAGTGAAGGGTTTCCATGGCAGGAGAACAACAAAAAGACAGTTCAGATGACATTTGTTCTGCTGTTGGATGAATTTAAAGTTCTCAGCGGCAGAGTGTGGAGATTAGTTGTAAATTAGACAGCACTTCTTTTTTCATGTGTCCATTTTTCATGTGTCTTTCTTTGAAGCTGTAATACAGCCTGGCTTTCATCAGACCATGGGAAGCCTGAGCTCTGTGCAGCCTGAGAACCACATGAAGTCCTGTTAATTAGTCCAGGTCTGAGAGCATGCTGGTTCTGATCAATACAGCTCAACTTAGAGAGAAACTCTCAGAGAGCAGCTCTCAGAGTTTCCACTCAAGTCAAAAGTTAAAGGTAGAGCATATGGAAAATATACTAAATACTGATTTAAATTTATCACATTTATCACTTTTCCTTCATTTCTCAGTCTGTTACTGACAGCTGCCAGTAAAGCTGAAGGAATTGATAATACTTTTTTGCAAGAGTGTTACCAGCAAACTTAACACCCGGATACATTTTATATATATATATATTATGTATTCATTATATACATTATATTGGGTAAATTCGGAGATAAACTGTGTAAATCAGTTCCTGAGAATGTATTTTTTTATGTGAGAATCTTGAAAAAAACTAAGCCAAAAAAAAAAATACTAAAAGCCACAAACCTGGTAATGTATATGAGGACAAAGATGAATGGATAAATGGGAAAAGCACAGAAGTGACCTGGTTTCAAAACAAAATACACAGACCATCCTGGAACAAAAAAGAAATGTAATGATACACCATAGAAACAAAGTCATTGCAGCAAGGTGGCGTTGACACATTTGCCCTGTATTTGTGTCCATTTGGAAGAATAGCTTCAGCCACAGTGCATTTCAATTTGTCCACACCAAATCACTGTCCCTATTACACACAGTGTGATCCTTGCCCTCCTGCTGCGTCTTCCTTCCTTTCCTGTCTTGAAGGTTGATCAGTCCAGCTCACAGTCTGCTGCTGCTGGAATGGGAATGGTTAGGATGGTAATGAGTTGAGGGGAAATCCCAACTTCCATGTTCTTCACTCCTGTCCTTTTTGTGCTTGTTTCTGCTTTAACAATGCAGCATTAGGAAGATACAAAGGTACAGTATATGAGTCCCTATACCTTCTGCTCATCCTCTCATCAGTCATGATGTCATCCGTCCATCTCGGCTGTCACTGACTGGGTCATTGTCATGTGTTTGTATGTTTAATGCTAGTGTCACGTCACCTCAGTTTCCCACACTTGGCCTCCTCTGGTTCAATGTCTTTGACAGAGTACAAGGGACGCATGAGTGACCTGAACAAAGCAGGTCTTTCTTTCTCTGTTTACCTGAGAAACATCTTTGGATTTCGTGGCACCGGGTAAACGTGTTCAGTCGGTGGAAACAAAAGCCTCTTGTTGCCAACACTTAGATCAATACATAGTTAAGGAATAGTTCAACGACTATCACAGGTAGTTTTGTCCTCATGACGAGGGATGACACGTAAGGACCAGTTGTGTTTGACGGGTTAATCTTGTGTTTATTTTATTCTGACTCTTCGACGTCCTTTCTGTGTGTTGCATCTATGAAACAATAATCATCACATCTCATAAAAAATTCATAATGGACATTGTGATCAGAGTGGAGTGGACCCTGGACTCAGTCTCAGA
This sequence comes from Paraplagusia blochii, assembly GCA_016785265.1. Lineage (NCBI taxonomy): Eukaryota > Metazoa > Chordata > Actinopteri > Pleuronectiformes > Cynoglossidae > Paraplagusia > Paraplagusia blochii. The sequence goes on from JAFBJS010006906.1 coordinate 118,241, forward strand.
GTCTGTGGTTTAGGTTTGATCACCCTCCCTGTCCCTGAGACCCACTCTCTCCCTCCCCTCCTCCTGTGACTTGATCGGCTCTGCATCTCTGTCCCACTGCAGCATGGGTGTGAGGGTGATGGACACATCTTGGGTGTCGCGCAGGTCTTCGTCGTCCTCCTCCTCCTCGCGTAAAACATCTTCCATGCCACCGAACATGTACCCCCCTGTCCCGCCCACAGATGCTCCCACCCCCGAGCAGACAGGGGATTCCTCCCCTTCCCCCACCCCACCTCCCACTAGCAGTGACCGAGCCAGGTAAGGCTGCTGTGCCCGTATGTCCCTCCTGCCTCCAGTCCTCGTGTTCTGCCTCCTCGTCCTCCCCCCGATACACTCGTTGCTCCCCCCTGCTGTTGCTGCTGTTGCTCCTCACCACGTCCGCTGCTGTGCTCTGCCACTGACCCCAGAACAGCCTTGTCTGCCCTCATCAGAGATTTATTGTCTGTTACTGTTTTTTCCTCAGCCCATAAAATTCTCATATTCACCTTGTTCCCTGTGTCTGAACCCCAGTGTCTCACCTCAGGATGTTCTCTCCTTTACAACTATCGTGATTGCTCTTAATGAAGATAGTAAAGTTGTTGTTTTTTTTCCTTTGTGAAAACTCATGATGAGTTTTTCACAAACCACTTTTGCTTGTATGATGACGCTGCAGTTTTCATTTGGCTGCATTTCAACAAGGTCTTTCATAGTGGAGCAGAAATGGTTCACTGTGCATGAATGTGCCTGAAATGTATTACTGTTTTGTTTTTGCTATTAGTTCAGGCCTCATTAAACGCAATAAAAAAAATACTACGTTGTCACGAAGCCCCGCAGTGGACAGGGTGACTGGTTGTTCTGCTCCAACTCAGTTCTGATTGAACAACACATGTGTAATATCTAGCAGATTTACAACAACTAAATGTTCGGTTTTAAATTCAAAAATCCTGACTGTAAAAGCAAAACTCCAGTAACAGACGTTAAAAACCCTCACTACATTTCCGCGTCTTGCAACACTATTATTTTTCATGACACCCTAACATTTTTATCATTTGCAGCTCAGACGATGCATCTTCCAATTGGTCGGACTCCTGTTATGCCTACCCCTCCCCTGAGGAGGAGAGGTTGCCTCCCCCTTACCCATGTTCTTCCTCTCCCTCCAATTTTATTTCCTATTCGCTCCCTTATCGTCATTTCTACGCCCGTGCACCATCGAGTATGCGTCCCATAGCTCCCAGCCCTGAATCCGTACCTCCGTGCCCGTCCCCTCCACCACACCGCACCGGCTACAGTCCACCTCCGCTCCCTCACTCACTTTGCTCCTCTCCACTGCAGCTCGACGTCAACTCCAACCCTCAACCTCGATCCCTGCATCTTCCCAAACAGGCCTCGCTGCCTGATGCTCCGCATGCGTCCCTGTCCAGAATAAACAGCTCCAGCCTTTACATTAAACCCCCGCTTGTTCTTACTCGGCACGATTTGTTCCCGGTTTCCCCTAAACCTCCAAAAACACCCCTGTCTACTCCCCCTCCATGGGCAGCCTGTGCCTGTAGCCAAGAGAGAGGAGCCAAGCTGACTAGGTAATTACAAACAATGTCAATACAATGTGTACTTCCAGCACAAATAATAGAAGATCTGGGAGATTCCAAAAAACAACCCCTTTTTTCAAGGACGTCATGCAAGGTCATTTGATGACAGGAGGAACTTCAGTTCAATTTTCTTTGTTTTCTGTAGCAGCTGCTGCATATCTACATATGTGTACAAGGACAGACATTTACATCCCTGCTGTCTGTGAAGATTCTCATTTATCCAGGTCCTGATTACCAAAAAGGGTTTAGTTGTCAGCAAGTGGACTTCTTCTTGGAGTTGAAACACGTTTCATTCCTCAACTAAGGAACTTCATCAGTTTCTGGTTGATGTTCAGCAAACGCAACATTCCAGTTTACTTCAAACCTGGCAACACACTATAGGTTAGTTCTTCCCAAAGACAGAATTCCAAGGGAAAACCTTGGAACCTATGCGGCACAATGCAGTGAAAAGTGTTCGGATCTGTATATTGGGGAGAACAAACAACCATTCTGCAAACGCATGGCCCAGTACAGGAGGGCGACCACATCAGGACAGGACTCAGCAGTTCATCTCCATTTTAAAAAAAAGGGGACACTCTTTGACACAGATTGGAACATCCAATCTGGGTCATTAATTGTCTGCTACAGACCATTCTGCCTTGAGATCCCATACTTGGACATTTAACTGCTCATCAGTACCAGAGCAGGCTTCTGTAGACGGGGGGACAACGACTCCTATTTACATCTGTTTTTGTTTCTGTCCAAAAACAACTCTTCACACCTTTGTCCAATGGTAAAGGGAGTGGTCTAGAGGAGGAGAACTACTAGAGTTCCCTCCAACAACAACCAGAAATTGATGAAGTTCCTCAGTTAAAGAATGAAACATCTTTCAGCTCCAAGAAGAAGTCCAGTTGCTGACAACTAAACCCTTTTGGTCACATCCCTGCTCTTTGCCTTAGAATGTGTTTAAAATCTCAATATTGACACAACATCCAGTCAAGGCGGTCCCTCAGTTTTAAAACCAACCATATATTTTTTTAAACAAGTCCATTTTCAAAACTCAGACTATGACGGTGCCCAAAAGGCCACTGAAGATCCGCTGGATCGTCTAAATAAACCTCTAGCAAACGACATCACTGTGACCAGCTGACAACTAACAGGAGCAAAAAAAGCACCACTGGGATGTTTCTAAGGGGGTTTTACGGTTCTTTGAGAATCAGAGACATTTCACTGTGACCTTGGAGAATACTGCTTTGTGTTAGAAAAGGCCTTATTCTAACACAAAGAGACAGAGAGCAAACGAAACGCAGACGAGTGTTTGCTGCAAACGCAGTATTATCACTTCTTCATGAAAATCTTTCACCTTTCTGTCTTTCTTTTGGAGATCTCTGTGCTTTAGGTATTCCATTATCAGATCCATGTTTAATTTAACAGCCATGTATGCATCCCATAACTGTCCATGTTGCCAGGATATTCAGGAGCTGGTTGCCAGGCAACAAGTGAATTCAAAGCTTTCAGTGAATAGAATTATAAAAGTGGGTGGTAATGGATCACTCCAGTGAGGCTGGTCAGCACTCAGTGGTAGACTCTGAGATCAGACCTTAAATATAAAGATAAAACTGAGCAGAACATTTATGTTAGTGACAGCAATTGGATTTTATATTTACTTTTATTGTTATTATTTTAGAAGACAATATACATGGGAATACTTTACTACTGAGAACTTGACTCAAGTTCATTCATTAATTCATGTTTCATCTGTGAGAGTCAAAGCTGCTGCTGGTCAACCAGTAGAACTTGATTATCTCTTGACCTTCAGACCACTTTGTTCATTGGCATTCCAGCTGCACTGTAAAATAGGGTAACGTCATAAAGCCATTAGAGATATTTGGGAGCCTCGCCACCTCAGCTGTCCGAGAATATATTGTCTCGCCCGCTGCCACTCTGGTCACTCGGGTTGTTTGACATTGAACTGCACAAGCACAAGAGATTTACAACAGACTCAGACCAGCATTGAATTTAAAATTTTGTGTCTTTCTCCTTTCTTTCTCCTCCAGCACTCTGAAGAACAAGGAGCTGTCCCCTGTAATTGGACAGAAAGGAATCCAGGGAACATTGACCTCTAGTGGACAGTCTCTACACTCCGAGCACAGTCCACACTCCTTGAGAAGAGGTGACAGAGACAAGTCAACATTTACCTCAAAATATTTTAATCGATTTCTTTTGCAGTTTGATTTGTCACATGTATAAAAAGCTAGGTTTTATTTTTTTTTACCCTCCACAGCAAAGAAGTTAGCGCCAATCCCACCCAAAGGACCTTTTTGCCAGACAGGAGCCATGTCTGACCAGTCCACTGGTCAGCCCTCTCCAGTCAGCTTGTCACCCACCCCCCCTAGCACTCCCTCCCCATATGGCTTCAGCTACCCACAAGGTTACGCCACAATCGGTTCACCGGTTCAGGTGCAGATGGCCACCACGCCATCTCTCTCTTCTCCACCCTCACTGGCTGGGACTCTCACTAAAACAAGGCCAACTCCCAAACCGCCACGACAGAGGCCCAACTTACCTCCGCCTCAGCCGCCCTCCACCCCAGGCACGAGTCCACAGCCGCTGGAGAACTCTCCAGGTCTTCTAGATGGTTTATCTCCTGGTGAGAGTATGTCAACAGGTAAGAGGAATATGAACCACGTTACTTTTTGCTTTATGTGCAGGACCTTGTTAACAATGTTTAATCAGTGTAAATGCATTCCTTATTGCATATTTTGACACAAAAATACATAATTATAAACTTTAATAACAAGTGACACTAGATTTTATATATATGGAAAATACGGCATATTTAACGGTGTCATATATAACACCAATATTCTTTACATGACGATCTTTAACTGTAGACTCTCTTGCCCTTTAGTCGTCATTCACCTGCAGGCACTTGATGGAATTATGTTCATGTCTAATTTTCCTTTCACCTCCGTTGCTCTTACTGTCTCATTTACAGCAGTATGAGGCGAGCGGTTCAGTGTGATTCTGTGTGTGAGGGGAGCTTTTAGGGTAAGCAGGAGTTCCTGTGCTGAAGTCATGCCATCCCTCGATCTTCACCTCCCACCTCCAACAAATCCCTGCTCCACCTTGGCCAAACTTTTCACCTGCTCACTGTGACATTTTTGATTCACTGCTGCCTTTGGTTCTGCCACTCTTGGCCCTCCCTACACTCCCCACAGAACAGCTGATTTGCTAGACCCGTACTTCAGCACCCTGCTGCTTTAGTTCAGTCCAACCCCTGTTGGCCTTTGCACGGTGGCTGTGACTGATGCATGGCTTGACCTCCAAACTAAACGGAACCTTAAACAACCTCCTACCCCAGCTATGACACTTCTTGACGCCTACGCCTCCCTCTTCACCCCCAAGTCTGAATCCATTAGTCTGTGCCGACACTTCCTTGTCTCTGCACGTTGTTGTACCGTAGAGTGTAGGACGTGGTCATCTTTGGGTTATGAACCTCCCTGATAAACCACTGCACAAAGTCCTGTCAACGGTTAAGACATAAATGTATAGATAATGTACATATGTCTGCAGACACAGATGTGAGAAGATGTGTTTTTGGTATGTCATTGATCCCAGTTGTTATATTCTATCAAAATACAGGATCCCTCAGTTTTTATTATTATTTTTTTAATGTGTTTGCACCTTATTATGTTGGACATGTGATGACCGTAGACCTTACGTAAAGACGGACACTGGTCTCTGGATGTGGTTGCTTCCTGTTCATCTCTGGTCATTTGAGCCCCAGTCTATAAAGAAGTGTTTTTTCAAAGTAAAACAAAATGAAACCACATGAGGTCCTGCAGCTGGAAGACCCCAGTGTGCAGGAAGCAGGTGGTTTGGTCCGTCTTTATGTAAAGACTCCTTTGTTGACAAACCATATGCTTTGTGTTTCATTACTCAGCATAACTGAACCAGCATGAAAACCAATCATAAATACTTTTCCAGTGGAGTTTCTCGGAGATAAATAATAATTGTTTTGCTTCTCTGTACTTTCTGCTTTGCTGCTTCGCCAGATTCTCTGTGCAACCTGGAAATCCCTGTCATTGACATGGAACTGGACGGTATCTTGGACCTGCCCCACATCTCCTCCTTCAGACACTCGTCAGCGCTGCTTGAATTCACCCAGAACAGAGCGGAGTCAGAGGAGGAGTCGGAGAGCACAGTGCTATGATGCCTCTCACACACTGGTCACCGCTCACACACACCACTGTTCATGCATTCATCAATGGCCCGATGTCAAACATCGTCCACCACCTCTGCAGCTGGACTTCACATCATCATCACGTTGTAGAAACGACTAACGTCACACACAGAACAATGAGGTCAACAGGACTAAATGGAAAATATAAAGTCACCCGGGGTTTTAGGTAGAGGTCACTTGGGAGACTTTTCCACATTTATGTGGCTGGAAATATTGGAATAATATTTTTTTTTTGTATTTTTTTTATATTAGTTTCTGCCTTATTTTATTCTTGGCCTTTTTAGATGCATTAAAAGAAGGATAGAGCAGAGAGTAAAAATTATCTTTACTTCACAAAACTTTCAGCGATAGAACCACAGGGTACTAGACATGTGGAGGAGTCTGCATCGTCCTTCTCGCTCCTTCAGTCCTCACAGCGTGGGTTGCTTCAAATGCTTCACCCTGACATTCACTCACTCATTACAGCCTGAATTATCTATGCCTGTGTGTGTGTGTGTGTCTGTGTTTGTGTTTTGTTAGTGTCTGATGTGTTGTTGCAATAATGAGGTTTTGTAGAATAAGGTTCAGCATAGATGGGTAAAAAAGACAGGGGAAATATACATAATTGGTTTGCAGAGATTTTTAACTTCCAGTCAGACTTTTTCCTTAGTGGACACTGATCAGAGTTTTTAAAATATATTTATTATTTATACTATATCAGGGGGTGAGCATTGGAAACAGAAGTTATTTTTTGTACCTTTAAAAGGTTCAATTTTTTGGAAAAAGTAGCTACTTGACATTTCCAATACAAGAAGTTTATATTGGAAATCTGAATCAGGCTGAAATTAAATTGGATTTGTGACTTGAAATCGATAAAAGATCAGTTTTCCTTAGAGAGAAAAATCAGGGTTTTGTACTCATTACATTATATGTTACATTACTTACCAATGATATTCAATATTCAATGCCTACATTTGGCTTAAATTATAGCACTTGTTGGCCACTAATGTCAATTAATGTTTTAGAAAAGTAAAAGAATCAAAGTTGTAGTGGGTGAGGACGATTTTTTTTCCTCTAATGTAAAAAAAAACAAAGTACTGCCTTGGTCGATGTCATGAGTCATAGGTAAATGAAGAAATATGAGATGATGTGCTTTTATTTTATTGAGAGTGTTTATGGAGAAATGTTTCTGAAACCTTTCCACTGGCTCCAAGGAGCCGTCATCATCTCCACTGCACTGAACCTCACCTCAAGTAGAGCGTTGGAGCACGGGACCAGAAATTCCCTGTTGTCGCATACACAAAAACATTTTGTGATGTCACACGACAAAAATATTGTATGAAGTACGACAGCAATAGATTGTTGAAAGCCTTGCAGCCTCTGATACAGAACATTAACTTCATATGGCCTCAAACTCACTGTGCTGCGTCACCGTCCATGTTGTTTAGTGCGACTATTCGCCAGACTGCTGTAAATATGAAAACCTCTGTACATATGTGTTCTGTATATAGTGAAAAAGGACCATTTTAAATATAAATATATATAAACGGGAAAAAATAGAGCTATAAATATATATATAAAGAAATGCTGTATTGAAAAAAAAATAAAGCCTGGAATAACATACTGTAAATATAATATAATGTACTGTTGCAAGTTCAGTGCCACGTTGATACAAAATAACAGTAGAATTCACTGAGATTTAATTTCTATTTTATTTAAAAAGTAAAATTATCTTCAGCTTCAAGATTAAGGCTCAACGGTTTGGGTTTTTTTTTTCAAGTTAAAACAGTTGTTAGTGGTGATTCACTGTTCAGAATCTTTCCTGACTGTAGGAAAGAGTGACAGAGCTCGGTCTTTCATGTTACATATTTATTACAGTTTCATGTGTTTGACACAGTTCAGTAGAAGTTAAAATGAAAAACACTCATTTCTGAGAAAAAAAAGACCAAACAGTACAATTTGAGCCCTTGTAGATCAAACAAAGAAAATCCAAACCCCATCAGGTTTGAAGTTTGTAGTTTTTGGTCAAATAAATGATAGGACAATGACAACATATTAGGGATTATATATTATTTTACTGATCATTCACCAGAAACCATTATGTAGGTGTTGAAATGTCCAGGTAGAGCATGAAGACATGAAAAACTGTAGCGGTAAAGTTTTCCCTCCCTGTCCTGCAGGGGCTGCTATGAAGCCTTTTGAGTCCACACTTTTCCCTTTTTGAGTAAATAAAAGTGATGCCTTTAGATATTGAGATTTGGTAAAAATCCTAGTGATTTTGACTGAAGTTAGCAGTTGCTCACAGCGGTACGACAACCTGAGGACTCAAACACCTGTAGTTGAATTTTAAAAGTACCTTTGCCTCAATGTTCCATCTCTGTTCATTGCTCCCTGATTTCTCTCTCGTCAGAAAAGTTTCTGTCCATTTGTAAGAGACTGGGACGAAAAAACAGTTCAAGGCAGAGTTTGTCCTGTTTTTGCCCCAATATTTTCCTTTCAGCTTTTTATTTCTGTTTTAAGTGTCAGATCAAAGGTGTACATATAGAATCATAAAAACAATTTTATTACAAAGACACTGTCATCTGAAGACAGTTGAAAAAGATATTGTCCTTAGTTGTGCATATCTTGACCAGCATGTCCTCTGAGCACTGAACTCTGAAGGTCTCTGTGTTGGAATAATGAATATTAGAATGTCCTAAGAAGAGTGTTGTGGGCGTAGTTTGGAATATCAAAGTGTGTTATGTTAAGGGACGAAAGTAAATTATATGGAATTGTCCTGTGTGAAATTCAGCAGCATGCTTTTTAACCAAGTGTCTCCTCCTCAGTTCTGTCCTAATGTGCTGTGTATTTATTTACTTTTGTAAGTAAAATGGTGGATATTCCTGAAGAAGAAATAATCCAGTGTTCCCTTTGGATTTTGCTCATGAAATTCGTCAACCTGACAAAGAGGTCTGCAGTTTCTTTCTTAACTCTGTTCCTTTATAACATCAGACATCACATTGGAACAGGGAATCGTTTTTTTTTACCCAGACTGTTGTTAAGACTCACTGTAGAGCACGCAGCCATCACAGTACAACCTTAAAACAACTTTTTATTATTGTTTTTCATGGATTGTGGATCTAAAAGGACAATTAAACACAAAAAAGACTCTCTGTGAAAAATATAACCGCTGGTTAGGACATTAGTGATTCACTGAGAAGAGGTTGAACGGTTTATCTCCAACTGGTTGTTCTTCTGTTTGGGTTACATCAGGAGTGAAAACACTGGTGGAACAGACAACAGTGATTTTTTTGTACCTTTGTTTCCCTTCATCAAAGCTCATAGAGAAAATCACATTTTAGTCACACACTCTCCCCAAAATGCAAGTTTATGGCCCCAGAGATGCTGCTTAGTAAATAATTTTACCTAAACTGCAAAAAAAACATAATTCCTGATATTTTCAAAAACATGTAAGGGGGAGTCATACTGGTAAAAATTAAAGTTCCGTTTTGAAAATACTGCCAAGAGAATAACTTCTGCCAATATCTTCAAACATCATCTCACTCGTAGACAGAGGAGGTCTATGATTCCTGACGTCTCATTTCAGTTGTCTCAATACGGCTAACGCAAAATTAAGTCATCCAAAGACTTGATAGAAATAACTTAAATCTGAACCTAAACCTAGCCAACAATGGATCCACAGCATGTACATATTGAAATTGTACTGATTTTGTCCATGAACTTTGGTAGAAGGTTTTTACAGAATCCAAGCAACATCAAAAACAAAATCTATAAGGAACGTAATGGATGTCCCGACTCACACAGGGTTGGATTAGTGTTGCTCACTCTCCCCTTCTGTCCTTCCTGGTCTTTTTTATAAATAAGTTAGTGATATATAAGGCATTGAACTATTCCTTCTGGTTTCATTTACTGAGGACCAAAGGTTTAAACTGGAGCACATTATTAACAGGTAATGTTTTGGAATGGGAAATGGAATTAGTTTGTCTGAAACTGTAAGGACACTGTGGGTGAAGAAGAAAACTGAAACACAGTCAGACTGTCTGACTGTGAGTCCCATGGAGGTGTAAAACGGTGTAATATAAAAAACAACGATCAAAACAAAAGTCAGAATCATGATCCAAATGTTGACACTAATAAAAATGTTTTTATACGACATGGAGTTTTCTGAGGGATCTTTGTTCTCTTGTTGACATGGAGGCAGTGAGTGGACGTGGGTATGAATGTGTCTGTTTGGGTCCAACTGATTTGTCTCTCCGCTTAGAGGAACCTCAGTCACGTTTGCTGTGTAGCAGTGAAGGCCGGCACATTCTGCAGGGACATAAAGGTTTTATTGCAGCTGTGATTGAGGAGGTAAATCAGAGGTGAACGTTTCACTTTGGCAGCATTGAAATGTCCAGTGAATACAGATTTTTGATCGTGATAAACAGAAAATATCTCTTTGTGAGTCTCACTGATTCAGGTTAGCTTGGATCTGGAGGGAATGACATCATTTATATTGATTTTTATTGTGATCGTTCTGAGGTCACTGTCTAAACACATGGTAAGAAAATCTCTTACCTCTCTGAGCCGTCCCATCTCACAGGGTTAAATTGTAGTGACACAGCTGCTCTGAATGCCATGTCCTGTTGGGGATACTATATGTAGTTACATTTATTTTCAATGTGGCCTTTACTTCATGGAAGAACTGATCAACTATGTTGCAACACTTACCAAAAGTCAGTCTGATATTGCAGGGGGAGTTGTACATCTGCAGGTACAGCTGTGGATTCAGGAGTTCCTGCCGAGTGAGGAGTTTTCCTATAACATCCTGAGAGACCACCAGCTCTGGAGACTCATCAAGCAAGGATTCAGGGAGAGTCTGAGGAGACAAAGGACTCATGTTAAAGGGATGCTAATATTTATTTATTCACCATGGTGGGGGGAACTACCTTTATGTGTTTATTATTAATTATTATAAATATTCTCCTTTCGGCTAATTATAAATATTCCATTCTTTAGGGGTTGCCACAGCAAGTCAACATTTCCCATCTCACCCTGTATCCTCTACACCAACTTCATGTCCTCCCTCACTGCATCCATCAATCTCCTTGTTGTCTCCTACCTGGTAGCTCCATCTCTAGGATCATTGTTCACCCAATGTATCCACTGTCCCTCCTCTGAACATGTCCAAACCATCTCAATCTGTCTTCTCTAGCTTTTTCCCCAAACCTTCCTGCCTGTGTTGTCCCTCTAATCACCTCATTCCTGATCCTGTGCATCCTTGTCTCTCCTAAAGAGAATCTCAGCATCTTTGACTCCTCCACCTCGAGTCTCCTG
>JAFBJS010006906.1:129406-148240 GCA_016785265.1 Paraplagusia blochii
TATTCCTAGTGTCTCTAATCCATCCATCATGGCTGGTCTCACCACTGTCCTGTAAACCTTTCCCTTCACCTTAGCAGACTCTCTTCTATCACAGATCACTCCTGACTCTTTTCTCCAGTTGTTCCATCCTGTCTCCACCCTAATCGTCACCTCTCTTCCACAATATCTGCTGCTATGAACAGTTAATTACTATTATTATTATTATTATTATTATTATTATTATTATTTTCCCAAATTATTATTTGATGGTATAACCCTACCTTTTTAGTTATTTCCAGGTGTCTTCCCAGGTTCTGTAGTGTTGACAAAACCCTGCAAACCAGAGTCTCTATTGTGTCTTCTTCTTCCTCTGGTTCCACAGCTGCAGGTTTTCCAGTCTGACCTGGGTCCAGTACCTGCAATCAACAACAAGAATCATTCAGGTAATGTCTGTTAACAGACAGGTTAAAATCAATAAGGACGTTTTTTACATTTACACCATTTGGACGCAGCCTAAATCACAGAATCACATAGATCACCTTGTAGCTCCACTGCTGGAAGAGTCTGTTCTGAGCACCATGGTCCATGAACAGGACTTTTGGACCCTCAAGCAACCTACGGCATAAGAACACGTTAAAAAAAAGGATTTTTACAACTAATAAAACAATTTAAGACCAATTTAACTAGATGTTTGGTGTGTTGCTGACCTCTCTATCGTCTGCAGCTGCATGTCTCTGAGATCTTTTAAAACTGAAAACAAAACATCTCTGGAGGACTGAAAAACCACAACACAGAAAAATTACAACTTCACCCAATTAAAAATGTATATCTACAGTATTTATATATTGTTAACAACACTTACTTCTATAACATGGAGGACACAGCTTGGATAAATTAACAGCAGACCTGTCATATGATCCCATATGAACTGCTTATTTATCTGAAAATTGAGCCTTTCATAGTGAGCTGTGAGACAGAGAACAGAACAATGGATCAGTTCCCAGACTGGACAATGTCCTGACATCAGAGCTCAGTGCTGTTGTCCCTGCACAGTCACACAGTCACAGTCTGTCCTGTGGTCCTCATTGTTGCATTGGTGTCATTAAAGTATTTTAAAGAAGCACAAAGCTTTAACACGTCCGGCCCTGGAGGCTCTTTCCCACCCTGAGCCTGGGCCGTGGGTTCTAAGTTGTCGGGAACATTTTGGTAATAAAACCCACAGTTCGGCTTGGGATTCAGTCAGAATAACTTAAAAAAATCATTCATTAATTTATCTTCATCAGCTTTTCTGCCTCTGGGTTGCAAGGTGAGCAAATTACACTTCCTGTGGGTTGTAAGGCCACGGGAGGTTATATGGGTCAATGGGAAAATTAATTTGTAGAGTATTATTCAGTTATTAAAATAAATATTTTACTCCTAAAGAGCAGACTTGGGTCTGCAAGGCTTCAGGTTCAAATCCACCCGCTGCCAAGTTTCCACTGAGATGCTGTGGCACAAACTTCTTGTGGCCTCACCACCCACATGAAGGCTGACAGTATGGGGCGGTGTGGTTTGGGTGGTGCCAGCTGCCCCTGAGATCTGGCACCGGACAAGGTTGATGAAGATGAATGGATGAATGATTAAATAAGTAAATATTTTACTCCTGTTTTTCAAACCTCTGATAAAACTGTTGGTGACCAACCTGCCACATCTGTCCTCTGGGTTAGATCACTGGGCAGACGTGCGATCACAATCAGCCGCTGCAGCACAATCTTCTGCAGAGACAATAGAAGAAGCATCTCAGAAGATCACTAACATGGAAGCTAGCACAAGTACAGAACTTAAACAGACAACACAGCAACACAAAAAACAATCTCAGCCAATGTAAATGTAAATGTTGGAACCCACAATGTCATCACGCTGCTTCTTCCTCTGATTCATGAAATGTTGGAATAAACTTGTCGGACTTTCCATTGCTTTCTCTTCTTTGAAAGGTACAAATGTCTCCATTATGAGCTACGGTAAATTTCCAGCCTTGTTGCCTTTCACTCCTTGTAGGAAAGACAGCGAACCCTTCTTTGTCGACTCAAAGCACAGTGTTTATTAAAGCTCATATCCTGGAAACCCTTTGTTCCCCTGCACCAACACTTTGCTGCGACAACAATTCAGGTCACTGTAGTCATTGTCCTCCAGGTGATGAAGGTCAGTACAAGGTGACACTGTATATAATATAAATCAACGCAAAAGACTCAATGTGTCTGAAGTTAGGGGTTTAAACTGGTCAAAGCAAATATACTGGTTTACATTGCACATATCCTTCTTTACTGCAGTTTATAAATATGCATATCTGATCTTTTTCTGTGTATATATATAAATATATTTTATATATGTAATATAAACTGGTTAAGATGATAGATTGAAATAACACATTGATTTCAATATCTTGTTCATATACAATTATTTTATTCAAGGTGTTTTAATAATACTGTAACACAAGGATCTGTTGCGTTTTCCACCACATTAGATCATCATATGATCTTGAAGGGACTTCACTGTGTCTCTTCAGTCTCTTTGCATAACGGGTCACAGACGGTTGTCCGTTTGTTCTTTCTGTGATTACGTATCTTTCACAAACCTCTCTCACTGTTGCTCTTAACACGTCCAAAAGCGTCTCTCTGTCTCTTTCCTCGTCGTCTGTCTCCCTCTGTCCCCAGGATCTTGAAGAAACACCCACGAAATTTTGCAAGGCTGCCATGGTGGGCTCTTTTGGGACCCGGGACGGTTGCTGTGGTAACGGCCTAGTAAAGACGCTGGTGACGTCAACGTTCAGTGGCACGTATTTTTTTCTTTTTTTTTTTGGAGAGATTTATTAATAGTTCATAGCAGAAACTAATCTAAAATTTCACGAAACTGTCTATTTACAACTCGTTTTATTGTCATAACTATTATAATTCAATTTAATTTAGTTTAAATCTGCAGAATAAGAGATTTAGAATAACACTTTAACATTGAGCCTGAGGTACGTTTACGTACATATGTCTACATACAGCATTCAAATTCATATTATCATTCAACCGCTGTATTTCAAATTATGTGTTTTTTACATTAAGATTTTGATTTGGTTTGATTCGTGTTTTTTTTATATATAAAATGAACATTAAATTTAAGTTTTTTAATCTGAATGGGGAAAATATATTGCTAATAAATGTAGTTACGAACTGTCCCTGAACAGAACAGGAGAGAACATTTTCCAATTTAATAACTGCGTCTTTGATGCGCAGTTGTGAAGCTCGCCAGCAGGACAATGACAGTAGGATTAATTTCACACAGTTTACGCCAAATTTGCACCATTTTTTAATTTATTTTTTTTTTATATATATATATATATATATATATATATATATATATATATATATATATAAAAAAGATTTTAAAAACATAATGATTTTTTTTTCAGCGCAGGCAATGTAGTTTCTAGGGCATCATCATCAATGATAACATTCTTACGTTACGTTTTTTCGTCTATCGTTTTGTTGCTGGCGTTTCTGATGTTATTATTGTTAATAGCATAATGTCAATTTGTTTAAACCTAATTTTTGTAATAACGTCAATTCAAAAGTATTGCATTTGAGCGTGTGTATCTCTTTAAATATCCCGCTGAGTAGAGGCTCGGTCATCTTCGTCCTCCTCACCCTCGTCTTCTTTAGACAGCAATCAGTGGAATCACGATCTCAGCAGCAGCGATAATATGGACTGATCATCACACATGTTCAGGTACTGGAAACACATATTGTATGTTTTATTTTCACATTTAGTTCGTACATTGGAAATAAGGGTGAGCCAGTGTCAGATTCCTGTGTGCTCCATCCAAGGCGTGTTTGTTTTCACACCCAGATTTGACAACTGAGCTCAGCAGAAGCATCATCTGGGCTCACACTGTGGGGCTTAAATTTTTTAAAATACGTTTTTAATGTTTTTTATTATTTATTGATCGTGTAACATTGTTTAACAAATATGTTTCACGTCTGTCAAAACAGCTAGCATCAATGACCGATCGCGTTTACCTCGTGTAAATATTAAATACACATACATTTTAAACACTGAAATGATCACGTTTTAAATATATTCAGAAAGACAGATATAAACGAATTATTTTTGTTACACACACAAACCCACGTTCCTTTGTGAGAGCATGGTTGAACCAAGGCTTGTTGTCACTCCACCTGTGACCCAGTTTAACTTCTCCACCCAAAACCCCCTAAGGTGTCATGAGTGGTAATCATTAAAACTCATTTATTTAGTGCAGCACAGATGTGTTTTTGTTAAAACACAAACGCTAGCGTGACTGTGTGTGTCTGTGTTTGCTATGTCATTAAATCAGGAGGTGTTCGTTTGTGGTTTGGCCTCCATAATATTGGACTTTAAACTCTAGTGATTTGTATCTTAATCGATGTTCTTACTATTCATCAAGAATCAAGTCACCGCAAGTCATCTCAGTGTGAGAGTCGTCAACACCATAACACTGTTAATCTTGTAAACATGACTTTCCATGTTACTGTTTCAACACCTGTTTGTTTTGTAGAATCAGCTTGTTATCAACTGGCCCTGTGAATCAAACCTATGTTATGTTTGTTTTTGTTTTTTACAGAACTCTTTACACCCAAAAAAATAAACCCAAAACTTTTTGTTAAATTAACTTTTGCTTTTCCTCATTCCATTTTCAGATTTAAGGGACATGGACACAGATATCATACCAAAATTCTCCTCTAAAGATGAGGAGATTGACTTCTGGAAGACTCTATGTGTTAAATACAAGCAGGGGTACGTACAGATTGTGGGACCATTTTTTTCCGCTTCGATTTTTACCTTCAGGCAAACTTGTAACACGAGCCTGGGAATTTTCTATTTTTTTCTAAATTGTATTCAGAAAGCACTGTAGGTTCCAACCTGCTGGGGAGGAAGTGAGGGATTGAATAACTGCTGATGGTGCTGAGTAATAAGACATGATAGCAGGTGTTTTTTTATCCAACAGTGATTATTCATTTTCACACAGTGTCTTAAAATGACAGTATTTGAGTATAAACTTTACTTTGACTGTGGAAAACAACCAATTAGTGGAATCCATTCTTCAGAAATGTTTGAGAAACTGTTCCATTTTGGTTTCTTATTCATTCTCACTTTCATCGAAAAGGTGTTTACATATCCTCTGAGACTATGGATAGTCTTTTGTGTGATAAGAATTAATGGTGTTGGTAGAAAACCCCTCCCTTTTCCCAGAGCTCATTTTTCTCATGCCACAAAGGCTGATGTTGTGCTGTCATGTTTGAATGGGTTTTTGTGGTGGTGCATACACAACACTATAGTTTCACTATGAAGGTTATGTTATGCAACAGTGTAGTGTCATAAACACGTGTAGAAATTTGCCCGTGCTTAATTTCCCCTAAATTTTGCCTGCTCATTACTGCCATCAAATTTATTAAACTGCTTGTCTGTCTGTGTGGTTACTGAGGGGAGATGCAGGTTTTTAATTTGCTATGTGTCAGAATCCAAGACACACTTCTGCATGTGATAAGATTAATTTATTATAAGAAAACTGACATATTTTCCAGTTAAGAGTGGTACAAGTTGTTTCTCAGTCACACATAATTCTGCACTGGTCCTGACACGGTGAATGTCATGTGAAAAATACATGTCTGATTAACTGGTGCAAATCATTTAACTGTGGTGTTTCTCTTCCTCAACTGTACCTCTCTATGAGGGATGGTATTCCAGTGTGCATTATTGCAGGTCTTATGTTTAATACTGAAATTCAAAATAGTAAGCTCTATATTCAAGAATCCAAACTGTATGATGTAGAAGAGGTCACTCACTCAAGTCTTTAAGTTTCTCATCAGGAATGTTGTTTTCTTACAGAATTTGCTTCAGCTCACTGTGATGTTTTACCTAATTAGATAAATAAAAAGCTTCGTTCAGATGTTACCTGGAACAGAAAACTTTTCCAAGTATGTTACTTAATAACACATTGACATTAGACATACCAGTATCCAGAAATTAGATTAACTGTGGCAGCGGGGTCTCTACTCTCTCAGGAACATGTTGGCTTATATATGACAGGTCAGAAAGTGGAAAAAAGGCTGTTCATAGATAGTCTAAACTGATTTAGGTTTTTTTCAGGCCACAGGAGATCAATGATCTTTACATTACCAAGCAATGGAGAACTTGTTGTTGCCTCAGTTACTTTAATCTAATCTCACAAAAGGCCTGGGTGAATGTGAATGTCTTATTTTATAAGAGCCTGTCAACAGTATGTTGATACTAGGGCTGGGTATTGATTCAAATTTTCTAAATTGATTCAATTTTTTATTCACAAGGGTTCGATTCGATTCAATTCACGATTCGCTTCGGTTTTCGATTCAGTTTTTGTCATATCAATTATAGATCGGTACCAACTTTATTCTCAGAAGAATCAAAGCCAAAATTGAAACTTAATCAATTTGCTAATAAAAAATGTATTTTTTTACATTTATTTCCATCACAAATTTACTCAAGGCAGTCATATTAATCCATCTTGCATTTTTTATTTAACATGACTTGACCCAAAATTACAAGGCAGACTCGTTTTAGATTTTAGTGCCATGTTGTTTTTACATTTGCTTTACGTGCGAGTGTGTTAACTCAGACGTAACCACGTAAATACGTAATCACCTGTGGTGCATGAGTTCACGTAAAGTTGTTGGGAAAAGAAGGAAAAAAGATAGATTTTTGGATTTATGAATTGATATCGTCCTATCAACAAAAAGAATCGATTAAAATCGATAAATCTATTTTTTTTTAACCCAGCCCTAGTTGGTACATTACCTGAGATCTTAATCGTAATTAGCAGTGAGATTAAGAGAGAGTCATTATAAAACAAGACTCTTTTAACCAAAAGAGTTTCTTTAAACAGTTGTTTGAGCCTTACTTATCTTCTCTCCTCTTGGTCTCTGTCATCCTGACATGTTCTCCCTTGTCTGCAGCTGCCAGGAGGCTCAGGAGGAACTGATGGAGTTTCAGGAGGGAAGCAGAGAGTTGGAGGCTGAGCTGGAGGCTCAGTTGGGCCAGGCTGAACATCGTATGAAAGACCTACATTCTGAGAACCAAAGACTGAAGAATGAGGTGGAAACACTTAAGGTATGATAGGTATCAGAGGAGGAGAGTCAACAAGACATGGGGTTAATCTGAGCAGAATATTATGATAACATGTTGCTGCGATATTAGAACCTAGTTGTCAAGTTCTAATGTTGTCTATATATATATATATATATATATGTGTATATATATACACACATATATATATATTATGTAACCCAGTGCATCTTTTGTATGCAACACTACAGTAGTCCTGGTGTCTTTAGGGAATAAATATTTGTTGCCTTTTTTTGTTACCATCTAATCTCGTCATTTTCTCCTGGGATTGAGGAGATATTTGTGCTGCAAGAGCTGCTGCTGCTCAAGTGTCTTAATATTCACTCACTGCCTTCTTATAATTCCTGTGTTGCCTATTTTTGTTGGATATGCATAACACACAAATACTTTATTCATATTGATTTTTGAGAGTGTTATTCCATGGGTGTTCTGATATCAAATCTTAATCTATAAATCAAATTGAAATATTGATTCTGCTTCTGAATCATTCTGTTTTATTTCTCAGTCGTTGCCTGGTCTAATACAGGCAATAAATCAGCAATGTCATTACTGGAGAAAAGCATCTCTAAAACTCCACAGCACACACCAATTGTTGCAGACAATTTCAGAGGAGACTTTGTCAAGTTAAGTTGGTTGTGGTGCTGAGAACATCATGTTATAGCCTCATTTTAAATCTCACCGCATATAAGACATGTTTGTGCACTTGAGTGGAGTTGATTCAGACACAGCAAATGTAGGTCAGACAAGCACATGTCTTTATCAAGACAATTGCCTCAGAACTGTTGGATATATAGGTCACACTTCACAACCTCAGAGGAGAGTCAGAAATGCCAAATGAAAAATGGATGATAACGACACCAGACAACTGTAAATCCTGTAGTACCCATGTATCAAACTCAAGGCCCAGGGGCCAAATGCGGCCCGCCAAGTCATCTTGTGTGGACTGCAGTTGTTTACAAAGCTTTAATATTGTCAATACAGCAGATTTTTTTAACCCAATAAAACAAATATTGTTTTATTACACAGCAAGAAACAATATTAGTCACGTGAATGAATAATAATAAACCGCAGTAACATGTATTAATATGTTACATAATTAATTAATTTGGCCCGCTGGTAGAAATGAGTATGACACCACAAGGTGGAGATTTTTTTTTTCTTGTAGAATTTTATTAAGTAGAATAAAAAGGGTGGGGCACGTGATTCAGGTCCAGACAATGCAAGATTCAACATTAGACAGTTAGTGTAGAAAAAGAATAAAAAGGTGTAAATGTACTGAGGCATCTTTAATTTATGTCCTAAACTGACCCTATCATAATTTCTCTTTGGTGTCGGAGGAAGGGAGAAACCACACAGCCTTGGCCGAGGGTAAACTGGGGCAGCTGTTGAGTATCTGCAGCTCCAGTGGAGACAGTCGCTGCCCAGGACCCCAAGGGTGGTGGTCTTAACACTACTTATTCATAATTAGCAACTTTTTAACCATCATCACTTTAAAACATATACATATACTTTGATCATCTTCACACTTTTATAAAAATCATCATGTTCATCTAAAACATTTCTCTACTTTTTCTGATTTTGGCAGTAAGGCTCTACTCCTGACTTCTATCTCATACGCAGCTCCCACACATTCTCACAGTCTCCACTTCAAGTCAGGGGATCATTCTTTTAGTCGATACAGACACTTTCCCTATGAAATGCGTTACCAGCAAACACATGTAAATAAACACATTTCATTATTACAAAGAAATCATATTTTCAATCTACTTTATACTAAGTCTTCAAAGAGGAAGCTAGGGTCAAGATCTTCCACGTGGATGATCAGGATGTCATCATGGTGGTAGTACACAGCAGGAGATGGTGGACTGGTGGGTCCAGTAGGCCCGTCTTGGCTCAGTTGGTTCAGGTTTTGGGTTGGTGCCTCATCTGCAGTTGAAGTTGCAGCTTCTGGTGTAGACGGCAGGTACTTTTCAAGGGGACTGGCGACCGTGGGCGAAGCTGACACTTGTACATCCACAAGAGGAGCGGGACCTTGGTCGTCATCAGCAGTGGAATATAGAGACAGTGAGGGGTCATCACCATCATCATCGTCTTCTTCAGCTCTGTTAGGCTCTGGGTGTTCTTCTTGGTCAATTTCTTGAGATGATTCTGATTCTGAGACTATTTGTGGACGTTTTGGTTGGACAGATTTAGATGTTCCTTGTCCCAATCTCTTTGCTTTTCTTTTATTTCCTTGTTTAGGAGTTATTATTATCACTATTTCTTTTACTGTAACTATATGTTGCTTCTAGTGCCACCTTTTCTGTTGATCTTAATCCATCATCAGGAATAGCCACTCCGTCCTGTGAATTAGCTGTTTTCAACATGGTCTGCCCTTAAGCTGCCCTCGCTCATCATCTTTTCCTCTATTTCCATTACAGGAGAAGCTGGAGCATCAGTACTCCCAGAGCTTCAAGCAGATCTCCATGCTGGAGGACGACCTTGGTCAAACACGTAGCATTAAAGAGCAGCTCCACAAATATGTCAGAGAACTGGAACAGTCCAATGATGACTTGGAGAGAGCCAAAAGGTTGGTCTGCGCATAAGTAAAACAAATGAAATGAAATTATACATTTAACACAACTTTAGTTAAAATAAAATGGCCCGAACAATATGCTTAAAGGAGTGTTGGGAGAAGGATGTTGACATTATATTCTCATATACACAGTTCACCCAACAGGAAGGAATTTCTGGCTGAACCATACTGAGGGTGTGTGTCCATCTGCTCTGTAGACTCACAAATATGAGAAATGGCAGAGGGAAAAAGAGAGAGAAGAGGTAGAAAGATATGAGGAGAGGAAGAGAAGCAAGTGAGTTAGAAGGAGCAGATGTAAAACAGCAGGACTGTTATGAACATAATAGAATTAGAATAGAATAGAAATAGTATTAGTATAATTAGAATAGTAATAGTATAATGGTAATAAAGTGAGTGATAATGGTAGCTGGTCTGAAAAAAGTGTGAAAATGTGAAACAGGCAGTTTTGATCTTTTTTATTTATCTTTTGTTGCCTCTTCAGCTCTTCTCCTGAAGCCATGCCTCACCCAGAACTCATAAAAAAGCATGAACATTCAAATACCGAACATAACACTTGCTGTGTGTCGGAATAAAAATCAATAGTGTGATTGAACATGCCTGATATACTGTATATTGATCACATATTTTTGCTTGGGTCATTCATTCATGGAAAAAAAATCAATAGTAAAGCACTAACTGTGCCTTTTTGGCACTTGCTGGTTTTGAAACATCAGTAATTGTGTGTATTGTTCTATCTATTAGAGCCACCATTGTGTCTCTGGAGAACTTTGAGCAGCGTCTGAACCAGGCCATTGAGAGGAATGCCTTCCTGGAGAGTGAGCTGGATGAGAAAGAGTCTCTGCTGGTGTCTGTGCAGAGACTAAAGGATGAAGCCAGAGGTGATTATCGACTGGATTTCACTGACAAGCTCCTCTTCATCTATAAAAGATGCTCCTTATTACCATTCTGCTGCTGTGTCTCCTTTCTCAAATTAAATGGATTTCCCAACAGCGTGTTTGGCCAACGTCCATCACAAAATGTCGTTCTTTTATGTTATACTTCAGACTTGCGGCAGGAGTTGGCCGTGAGGGAGAGGCAGACAGACGCCAACAGGATGTCTGCTCCCAGTTCGCCCACACAGGACAATGTGAAGATGGACACTGCAGTGCAGGCCTCACTGTCCCTTCCTGCCACCCCACTGAGCAAAGGTCTGGACAAGACCTTCACTAACCCAGCAGGTAGTTGCAGCTCCTCTTTGTCTAGGTTAATGTTTCTCATCTATATGCAGCTACAGTCTCAAGATTGTTTCTATTCTTTTTTTAAAAAATAACAACTATTATAGGTGAATAAATGAATGTTTTTGGTTTTTTTTTTTCATTACTGTCAAATGTTATCACAGAAAGGCAGTGATGAATCATCATAACAAAGTATCTATGATCAGTGAATCCATTTATAACTTAATGGTTTTAAGGTCCATCTTTGCATACAATCTTATTTTCTCTGCATTATCATGAACTGCTCTATTCCAGTGTTCTCCAACCGGCATTGGTTAGCAGAAAAATAATATTTGGACCCATCTGGCTATTACTTCCACTTGATCCATATCCATATCAACAAAAGAACTGAACAATGGAATGACTAGGATTCAATCTTTATACAAATTCCTTGTAATGTCGCCTTTGTGGATGCCACCAAAAATATTTTCACCAAATACTGGTCTTTGTATTGAATGTTTGTCTTTGCTTGTCATACTGAGGTATAGGAGTTCCCATGCCTTTTGTATTTTGTATCCTTCCAACCAAACCTCATTCCAGTATTTTCTCATTTTTCCACCCTCCCTGAAGATATCCGTGTGACCTACTTTTTGTTCCCCACATTGTCGCCAACATGATTGTTGCACAGATAAGAAGTTTTTAATCCAGCTAAGGTTCGATTATTTCTTTCTACTTTTCAGTTCTGTCAAACATTTATGGGAGCAACTCACCACTGACTCCCTCAGCCAGAATATCCGCCCTGAACATCGTCAGTGATTTACTGCGCAAAGTAGGGGTGAGTTGATTTACTTACACTTTGGGTATTTGTTCATCTTCTACAGCATCATCATTCATTGTACTTCCCTCTTCACAGGCTCTGGAGTCCAAACTTGCTGCCTGCAGGAACTTTGCCAAGGACCAGAAAGCCAGGAAGACGTACTCTTTTGACAACAGCAATGCACTTAACGCAAACACGACTAACTACTCCAGGTCGCTTAGCACGTCTTACTTTGATAAAGCGTAAGTGAATCCACCCCTACTCTACAGCGTTACCCCGTCCCGTGAACCAATGAAATCCCTGAGTTTTTGTCCCCTGTCTTTTGGGGTTAATTATTGTGTTTTCAATGTGAACTCATGTGATAAGAAGGATCATATAAGACCTGTGTTCATTCATTTATTTTTTTCCAGCAGGACAGAGATGGTCATATTTCCTGCACTCATTCTGGGTAATCACAGCACCACTCTCTATGTTGGGGCATGTGTGCATGCTCTCCTAATGTCTTAACAAGACTCTTTTCCAGTGTATTGTCACTTAAGAGACACTGACCGGGCTTTACTGGCTTCTACTTACTGAAAGTAGTTCTGGTGATGGTGAAGAATCTTCCTCTTGTTGTCATTTCTTTAACTAAACCCATCTCTTCATATGCATTCTATCTTTCTGGGCTCTGAAGGTGGGGTGTTCATAATTTGTTCTGTTTTTAACATCTCGGCATTTATTTTGTATAACCAACACCAAAGATATTTCAGCTTTTTTAAGTATATTCTTAAGTAATGAATGGTTATTGTTGTGCAAACCACTTAGTCAGAATATACATAAATAATTTTGAAACATGTTGGTAAATATCAACAACATTTCACATGTAATTTGTGCTTCCCAAGTACATTTCAATTTCAGTGGATTTGGTTTTATTTGGTCACTCATGTGTCCAGAAAGTAAATATTCACAGAACCGTCTGCATGATGGACGTTCTTAGTGTCATTTAGATTAGATAAAAAGCAAAACAATTCCTTTAATTTGGTTCACCAGACCAAATAGCAACATCTACATTGTTAGTCTCCCATGTGCTTGCATTTTTGTACAGCTGGCAGTGAGAGCAGTGACAGGCAGTGAGTGGAGAAGAAAATGCAGAGTAGCTCTGAAGGAATGTACACAAACAATAGGGCCACTGTTTGTGTGTAGTGGAATTTCACAAGAAAGACTAACTATAAATAGATAAATGTTTTATTCATAGTGATTTGCACATTTTAAATTGGGTTTTTATTTGTTTGTTTGTTTTTATATTTGAACGGTCTTTTCCTGACTTTTAGCACATCGATGATCCACCAAAGATAAACAGGTTGAACAAGTCATTCTAGGAGCGTCCCCTAATGCTTAGATTTTTTACTCTAGTTCCACTTCAGCCGTGCAATTGAAAACAAATCGAAGAATGTTGGGCACACTGTAGAACAGATCCGCTTTACTTGTTTTTTGTTTAAATATTGACACAATAGCAAGAATGCAATAAAATATCATTGTATGTTGCTGTTGAGTTTCTTCTTCTAATTTAATGGATCTCTGTCCATGTTGTTGCAGGAACATGAATACACTGGAGTCTGGTCACCTCACAGCCATCACTGTCCCTCCTGCTGCCTCCTCTCCAGGGTTAGTGCGTCTCGCTGTGTGACACAAACCTCCTTTGTGAATTTTCAGCTAAATCCTTTACACCAATAAGCAGGAAGAGTTCAGACAAAGACTGAATACAGTTAATAACAGTGGTCCTGTTATCCCAGTGTCACTCCTCATCTCCTCTGTCCACTCTTCTCACATTTGCGCTTCATTCCTGCTGTAATTTTGGGTGTATATCTGTATTAACCCGTCTGTGTCCCTGTATCTCCTCTAAATCACTGGCTGTTGTACTTGTATAAAGACAAAAATGTCCTTCTCTACTGTTGACACAAGATTCCGACAGGTTTCCCAAAATTATGTCTTCAAGGGACCTTTATGCAATTATGGCCAAAACAATTACTGACTTTTTGTATTATTTATTTTGAGACTCATATTTTTTGATTGCAATAATTTTATAGGAGAGGGTGTATTCATAACTGTAGCATTGAATGCATTTCAGGGGCCATGGAATATATGCTTGATCAGTGATGACAAGTAAATGTTTCAAGCTTTATCTTGAAACATTTTACAGTTTTCTCGCCAGCTTTAACCTGAACTATTAGCTATTAGCAAAGGGATGATGGGAGTCTCTGTGTCACTACTTTGGGCCAAATGCATCATTAATGTCTGAAATTTGTGTCATGGTGTGCACAGTATTGGTCATATTGATCGTTATTTATAGATGCGATGTAAGGTGGTGATGTCCTTGTGGTCAGAGTGGATAAACAGCATAATTGTGTTCTGTAGTCTTTGTCTTGTGCAAATCTGGATTTTTTGTTTTAAATTCAATACGAAACCCAATTTCCGTAACAAACAAGCAAAGCACTTTGATCTTGAGTTACACAGAATGTCACAATTGTTTTGTTTCTGACTATTCAAGTGCAATATTTCTTGTTTGGGTTTATTTAAGGCTTCCTAAATAGCATGTTTTAATAAAAGTTGAAATTGTTTGCCACTTATTTAACATTATTAGTATTTTTTATTTAGCAACTGGAAAGGATACACAGATGTATCTTCACTTGTTAAACAACCTTACACAACATTATGATCATGGCCAAAGAATTGTTCATTCACTTCCAACAACGTATCAAGGGTTTTATTAAATTTATAATTCAGAAATCAAAATAAACCATATAGAATAGATCAGTCATATATTATTGTGTGAACATCTTAGATTTCTGTATGACAGACTTTGCCAGCCCTTATAGTGGGTGCATAGGTGATGTTTGACATCGTATTGGGGAAGTCCGTTGCCACATCACTTCAACTCACACGTGAATCACAAATATGATCCCACAACGGGAGAAAATCCTTCACATCATCACGTTCTGCATCCATCTTAATTGTTTTTTTTCTTCTCTATAAGCTCCTCCATCTGCCTCTGTCTCATCTCCATCACTTCCAGGATCTTGACACGGTTTCTGACCTGCTGCTCAGCCCTGAGCTCTGGAACATCTGGGAAGAAGTTATGCCTGCATAGAGAAAAGGGGCAACAATGAAAAATTATAGTGTGTGCACTTTGCATTAGGAATTTAATTCAGAATTTAAGAGTAAATGTTTATACTGCAGGGGTCGCCAACACGTTTGAAACTTCAGAGCGACCTCAACCGTGGAAGCATTTATGCCACCCTCTTGGGTTAGATCACGGCGTGTGAGTTCTCGACCAGTAGATGGCAGTGTGTTTCCACCGCCCTACTATTTATAAGTTTTGTCAGTGAGCTCTAACATTTTGGTGCATCATTGTTGTTACAATCAAACTAACCAGATTATACATGTTCTACTAAAGGTTTGCTTGTACAGCCGTGTAAGATCTTGACATGACCAGCAAGAAGATACAGTAGGAACACAATTTGTAGCCGGAAATGCCTCAGTTTTATGTGCAGCCACACAGCACTATTAAAAAAATTGCGGATCTATACAAAGTGAGCATATACTTCGAAATCTACTTCTTTGATGCACAGTTTTTGAAGAATGTAATAATATAAAGTTCTGGGACATACTAGTGACTAATATTTTATCATCATAATTGCATCTATCAAAATGTAAAATGTAACTGATTGAAAAGGCACAGCAACAGTGACATTTTGTCCTTTTTTTGCCAAACTGTTTTTTTCTGGAAACATAGTGTTACAACTGAACACACTATCAAAAATAATATTTTTTGTATTATGTTATACATTATTTATTTTATCGTTTCCCTTTGACAACGATTCCTACGCAGAAATATTTTCAGTGCACTGCCATTAACCCGACATATCGTTCCGGTAGGACAATGTGACCTGGAGCATGGCGCACGGCCAGTCACACCTTAAAACACTCACATACTGTACATTTACCTATAAACGAAAGCGGTGGCTAATCCAACAAAAAGCGTCCCGAGCACAAGTGGTTTCGCCAGGCGTTTTCCAGCGGACAGTTTACGAGGAGGCATCACTGCTGCAGAGTACGCCACACGAATGAAGTCCGATTCACAACTTCCGTTTTGCTGCTTCCGAAGTAGATATGATTTGACTTTGTAAATTTCTTAATGCTTAAATTATTTCATACGAAAGACACCAAACTTTTAAATAGTAATACCCAAGTCTTTACGTATATTCGATTTGAATTTCCGATTAGTGTGTGATACGCAGACTAGTGTCCTTGGAAAAACGTAACTATACGTCAGTAGGTTTTTTCACAGTTAAAATATATTCAGCAGCTAAATATATAAATAAAAATTGATTTACAATAATAAGTAGATTGTGTACGTTAAACGTATGCGTATATCTATGGTTTTGTTTCCACCGGAACTACTCTCGTGCCATTGACGACCGGACACTTTTAGGGGACGGAATAAACCAAGATGCAGCGACTACAGCAACCAGCACATTCAGTTGTGAAGCGCAGGGTTACTGTTATTTAACAGTAAATTGGAATAATTTCTTAGGTGGTTCAGGTAAACCTGATTTTTACGATGTGGAAGAACTCCTCTGAAGGATCTGACCGACTGGAATATTTACAAAATCTGGTGACAGAGTTTCAGGACACTGACAGTGAGGGTGAGTTCTACTGTTTATGTTTGTATATAGTGTCCGAGTTCGGTGACGCATTTTCTTACATGTACAGTATATTTGTATATACCTAAATCAATAATAATAACACGTTGAGCTTAAACAACACATTAAAATACAAAAAAGTCTGCTATTTGATTGTTAAGGCAATTACTTTGTAAAATAAATGTGTTAAAATATTTGGGCTATTTACCTCCCACTATATTTGTTTTAAGTGCCAAATCACAACCGTTGTCCCAAGGCACTTTGCAAACAAAATTTAGATATAATTCTCTCTGTTGGAAAGACATTGTTAAAGCTGTAACATTTTAATCATTCTTTTAAAATATATTTAGATAAAGGAGAATAAATTGATCAGTTTATTCATAGATGCATTTATCAATGTATTGATTGTCATGACCATTTGTTCAATGTCTTATCTACATAAAGATTGATACTGAACTGAATTATTGTCTGTGCAATTTGTATCTGTGACTAGAGGCAAAAGAGCAAGTGTTGGCTAATCTGGCCAATTTTGCATATGATCCTAAAAATATGGAGCATCTAAGGGAGCTACAGGTGCCTGACCTCTTCCTAGACATGCTTACTGAGGAGAATGAGAATTTTGTGGAGTTTGGAATGGGTGAGTGCAAAAAAAACATCTTTTTTGTATAAAATATTACCTTAGTGTCTCTAAGTAGCTTCTTTTTTTTTTGTAGGGGGACTATGTAACCTTAGCCCGGACCCTCAATGCAGAGACATCATTCTGCAGAATAGTGGGGTTAGATTGGTCATCAACTGTTTATCCAGCCACAGGGAGGAGACGGTCCTGTCTGCAATTACTACCCTTATTAATCTAACAACACCCTTTTCACGCTCTGAGATAACTGAGCCGGCTACCCTGCAATGTATGCTGCGCTTTTCCCTCTCCGAAAGTCCACGTCTGCGGAACTTGGCTGCTGTTTTTCTCCAGGACTGCTGCACCAAAGAGCAGGTGGCTAAGACTGAGCAGCAAATGCATGGACACCAGACAGCTGTTGGAATACCACTGCCCAAAAACTGAATGGAAAGGATTTTTTGCAACACAAATTTAGCTTTTTGTGGCTTTATGTAACTCTTTTTTATGAACTATTATGACTTACTTTTATGAACTACAGCCTATCCGAATAAACATGGCACACACACACACGTCTTGCAACTCGATATTAATTTTCTTTAGAAAACTTTTCACCTTTCATCCAAGAGGCTTCTTCAATTCTGAACTATAGAAGCCTTTTTCAGTTTCAGATTTTCAGATACATATTAAAAAAAAATCAAATGCAACTTCATGGCATAAAAGTTCCCCAAAATTAATAATTTGTGTTAAATAAATTTAGAAACTTCATATTCAGACTTTTGGAGGAAATACTGAAAATGCAAGTTTATGTTTAAATTATATTATGTTCATGTTAATACTTATTAACATAAAAATATTAATGTGATTTTATATATATATGCATCTGCATTGTGGCATTGTGAATTATTCCTTCAACAGTAAACCCTTCCATCATGGTCTGCTCCTAATAATAAACTTTTGCTACATATGTCAGAAACAGTAATCCACCATGCAATTAAACTGTACACTCATATAACAAAAGTTAATTTATTGAAATATTGAATTTTGTGCTTTATCCTGACCTGTCATTATGTTCTTTTTATTACGGTTATTTATTTAAATTTTATTCTGCTGTGGCCACGTCCGCGCTTCCATTTCCCATTAAAGCCACTGATATTGACTGTGACAAACTATTGGAAAACGTTGTCGGAACATGTAAGTAAAATGATTCGTGATAAATTTGTCAAGTTCACCTTT
This sequence comes from Paraplagusia blochii, assembly GCA_016785265.1. NCBI lineage: Eukaryota > Metazoa > Chordata > Actinopteri > Pleuronectiformes > Cynoglossidae > Paraplagusia > Paraplagusia blochii. Next base: position 147,663 of record JAFBJS010006906.1, read on the forward strand.
TTTTTAGTCCTGATCTGACAAAACCGAAGAACTCCTCAAGTGACGTCATAACAATGTGTGACGTATTTATCCGCCAATTCAACTGGAATAGTGTTCTAAATGATTTTTTTTTCAACCTTGTTATAAAGGTAAGCCCATTTGTTTTTCCTTTATTTTATTTTATGTTACCTGCAGAATATTAAAAACATTAAAGTGGTTACTTGTTGAACCGGACACTAAGAGTGACTGTACAAAATAAAAATGAAAATCTATATATATATATATTGTCAAGTATGTAGGTTCATTAGCACAAAAGCTAATTGTTGGAGCTGCTCGCAAAAGCTAATCAACTCAGGCCCAATTTTAAATAAAATTAAGGGTTACTTCGTGTTTAAATATTTAAATGTATTTTACAGGAACGTTTTAGCGATTGTCACAATCATGTCAGTATATTTTATCGAAAGGAGACTTCATCTACGGCCGTTAGCTCCTCAAATTATTAAAGGCACTAAACGTAACCTCTGAATTTTCTTTATAGCATAGTACCTCTGAATACAGAGCATAACAGACTATTAATAAAGTATAAATAAAAGTTCAAT
>JAFBJS010006907.1:1789-17435 GCA_016785265.1 Paraplagusia blochii
CAACAGCTCCCAGTAGAAGATAAAACATATATCATATATATGGACAACCTGCAAAAAGCTCTAAAGTTGAGACTAAATGTGTGACTCATGTCACGCAAGAAAAAACCTTTTTTAACTTCTCACCGTATTCATTTAGACTCTATTATGTTTTGTTTAGCTGCACTGCATGAAGCCTAATTTTTACAAACATCGTTTTGCACACCGATCTATGCAACCATTCTTAACTGGTTTTTGTGTTCTTTTTCACACTGTCACTCTTTTACTACTTCCAAACACTGTGAAAATATAACAGTAAATATGACCCTAGACAAAACACACAAATAAACTCCTTCTTTTCCTTTGAGCCTGTCCTTTTTTCAGGGGTTGCCACAGTGAATCATTTTCCATCTCCCCCTGTTCTCTCCATCTTCTACTCTGACTCCAACTACGTCCATGTCCTCCCTCAATGCACTAATCAGTCTCATCTTAGGTCTTCCACAGCACCGGCCCAAGTCTATTTCCCTCCCCTGCTAGGCCACCACTGCACCATTCTTCTACCAACCATAAACAAACAAATAATCTCTCAGAGAAAAAAAAACATGCAGACAGGACATGTCAGAAAAAGCGTCCAGACCTTTTAAGTACATAAACATGAAAACCCTTCAATGACAAAAATCCATTTTAGGAAAAATCCTGGGGAATCCAAACCAGGTCTTTAAAAGTGCTTCTGAGGTGAACACCTTGATCAGTTAGGCGGATGCACATTTCTAATCTCTGCATTCATTCAAGGTTGATTTTGGATTTTAATCTTCAATTGTTAATCCCCAAATTGACCATCATAGAACTATGCCTCACATCTTTTTCCTGTCTCCTGAACTTTAAGGACACTAAGGTTTGATAACAGGAATTTTTGGATGAACCTTATTTAAGGTCAATGAACAGTCCTCAATCCTATGAAATTTGATCTATGGACATAATTTTCTACTGTGTCTACTAGAATGTTTTTGGGTTTTTTTGCTTTCAACAGAGGAATCGGAATTGATGACAAAGGGGAAGAAAACGGACGTCACACAGGGTCATTTGAAAGTTGTGGTCTGACAAACTTCAGTCTCCACTCAGCAGGGTCAGGAGTTTGAATCTATTTCCACACCTGTCCTAGAGGCATGTGCTGTGAATTTGTCAGAATCATTATACTATATTATGTTTCAGTATTTTGAATAAAAATGAGCAACATTGTTTTCCCAATTGACTGCAAATTAGTGGAAGGTGACCCATCTTCTCCAAAATAAACACTAGTACAATGAGGAGAGTTTTGGCTGGGATTGAAGGTCCGTTTTGAAAACGTTTCTCCTCTAATCCAAGAGGCTTCTTCAGTTCTAACTGTTAGTGGGGAGTAACAGAAGTGCTATCCTTTGAGTGGGGACAGTGGGGTGTTTCAAGTCCCTCCTGTTGGGTGGACCTGGGGATACCTGTGAAGTGTGATACCAGTCTTGATGGGTCATCAAGACCATCTGTTACTCCCCACTAACAGTTAGAACTGAAGAAGCCTCTTGGATGAGAGGGGAAACGTTTTCCAAAAAACTGAATGTCCAGTTACCTAACTAAACTCTTTAACCTTGACCATGACCTGGATGACTGAGAACCTTCAAAGACTGGGCTTGAATGGTGCTGTGTTTGAGTAGATTGGCTGGCTTCACTCTGCCAAATATACCTGACCTAAAACATTTGCACCATGTCCAAAATGCGGGACAGTGGCCCTATTTCAAAAGCATAAATGTTTCCAAAAATTAATATATGGTAATTATGTTTGTAGTTTAAATAGTCAACTTCTACTGTACATATAATAACTGCACAGGTCAAATCTATGCTTTTTTTTAAATTAGCAAATAAATAGATGTGCAACATGTTTGGTTTGCTGCAAAACATACAAAAACACATATTCAGTTGAGATTTCCGCCGTGGCTAACCACAAAACAATAAAGGGAGAAAATTATGTTTGAATGAAGTCAAAAATCTAAGCAAGGTCTCACACAGGGGAGGTAAATTATTTGTCCAACACTGCTCAAGATCTTCAAGGTTTTGGACTTAACAAGCAGGAGAGGGATTCGTGCTGCCAATGTGATAGGGGGACTGACACTAATTGAGTGTGAAAGCAATTTCCTTCTGTCTTAATTAAATCAAACGACAGGCAATTCCCCAGTGGATCCATTGTAAATACTGTGTATTCAACCTATAGGATTACTGTTAAAGATAATCCCCTAACTCCACCTTAAAACCCTTGTCAATATTGAACAGCCAAACAGAAAGAAATCCAGTCTGACAATAGTACAGCAGCCATAGTTTAAACAACCATTCCATCTAATGAAAAAGTACAAAATATCGACATCGGCAGAATTTTAAAGGACATCTTAATCACACCTTTTATCATTATACTAAGTTTTCTGCCATTAAACGTTCAGTTTAATTCCATTTTAGAGGCCTTAGTTTGAACCAGTGATTTTTACTTTCTACAGCAGTTGATCGTCCACTGTTTCCACCATCATTAAATCCCAATTAATTATTTTGTCATTTTGATTTTTAAAATTCAGACCACTTTTACCAATGAGTTTGAAACTAATCAAACTCGACAGCATAAGACAAGAAGTTTGAACAGTGCCTCCAGCTAAAAACACTGTTATTCTCAGTGGAGTTTGGCTTGAGACTGTCTGATCTACACCAAGCAACAAAAACTGTTACTTTTTCACATTTTGGATTTGATTAATTTGATCTGTGGAATTAATGGTTGGATTTTAATACATAAATATTAAAATAGTGTCTAAAAAGCTGAGGCACAGCCTATTTTAATGGTTCAATACCTTACCTTGGAATGATTTTGGGAAGACATGCGAGCAGATGACGCACTAAATGTGTCGCTCTCCTTTCCCGGAACTGGTTAACGTCTCTTTGTCGCTTTTTTATAACATTCCAATGAGAATTGGTCCATAAATCGATCCCTCGTTCCCTACTTGATATGTTCAGCTCAAGCTAACAAACAGATATTTCCCGCTTCTGGGTTTATACACAGTCGCTACGATTGGTTCCCGTGTTAACAAGCCCGAATCTGATTGGCTCTTTTCTTTGCCCTGGTTAGCGTCTTGTTATAACTATCATTACCGTTCCCGTGTTAACAAGCGCGAATCTGATTGGCTCTTACCCTCATTTCCCATAAACCAAGCCAGTACGGATTGTACCTTGCTTCACGGTACATTTTGTTATTGTTTTGTTTCGTCATCGTCATTTAGCACCACAAACTTTCGGTTTCTCTCAAAAATGTCAAAATAAACAGGAAGATCATCATATTAGCTCAAACTTCTCATTTGCCTGATAATAGAAAACAGCATTTTTACATTGGTGTCTTTTATAAAAAGACAGTTGATGATGTTCTGCTTGTTGAACCAATGTGATTAAGATTAAGGAAGGCAAAGATTGTTTTGTGGTTTTCAGTGGTTTGTCTCTTAGAGTAGAAATACACACTGTAGACACATAGTATTTGTTGGCTGGGAGTTCTACAATAGTCCAGTGGAAGTGATTTCTCTCAGACAACATTGACACCTGAAAATGAAAAACAATGGCCACCTGATGACCTTATCCACCAGACAGCCATTTAGCTCATCTTGCAACTTGATAAAATGAGTTAGGATTACACCGTTGGTGACTGCTGACAGTGGAGTCATTCCAAGGTCCTTTGTTATAAAGAATTCCATCATTCTGGATATTAATCACCTCTTTGCTCTTGGATTTGACCAGAACCAAACAGATTGAGATGAATCAGTAATTCTAAGCCCTGGTAGAAGATAGCAATGGAAATAAGATGGAAAGACATGGACATAAGGTGGAATAGGTCAAGAAAGCAGACTTTGGACAGCGGGCTGGAATCCAACAGGTGCTCTAAGAAAAGCACCTTGCAGACCAATATAACTTGTTGTGGGCACATATACAAATACAGCAAATCTAGTGCTTTGAGCTTTGCTTTGTTTTGTCCCCACCCCCCATAAACTCGTGCTGAAAATAGTTTTATTTGCCATATAAATGGCACAACCTTTATATCAACTTCTTATTGAAAGGTCATTTTCGATTGATAGTCACCTGTCAGTAACTTCTTCTCTTGCTGAGACACATTTGATGGTCCCTGGCGGACAGAACAATCTGGGATCAGTGTCCTCCGTGTCCTATCTACACGCCAGATGGATAGAGCATTTTGGTAAATGATGAAGGACCACAGACTCAGTCCAAACCCTGGCGTTAGTCCAGGGGTTGATGTAAAGTCTGTCAGGCGGCCGCACATGCACACAAATCTCTTGTCCACCTCCCTGCATGGCATGTCTTGATCTCAGTATCTCAGTACCAACCACCAGGGACTTTAGGAGGAGGCTCTTCTGATGTGATCAGAGGGGCAAATGACAGTGTACATATTTAAACCAAGACATTTACTTCAAGCTGTATAGGCCCAAAGCCATTTCAAATGCATAAGATGGGGCCACGCTGCCCATATCCAATCAACACTGTAGCACCTGCTTCACGAATCATTACACGACCAAAGTGATGTTTGTGGTGCTGTATAATTTCCTCCATCCATGTGCACGTTGGCAAGTCAAAAACACATTCCACTGCTCTTACTCCAGGTGTTAACCTTCGAGCTTTATGAATTATATATACGCCCACTTCACAGTTTCCAACTGTCTTAAATGTTGACATGCAAATGTTCTTCACTCTCGCTTGTACAATAGTTAATTTCCATTTATATTAATCCACGTTCTAAGCTTCAGAAAAAAAATACATTCATTCATAAGAGCAAATAAAAACTCATAATAAATAAAGCATTATTACAAAGAGAAAATGAAGATGAGAGGAGCAGAACAATATCATTTTGGGACATCAGTCCCAAAGGCTGTATGCCTCTGAGATAGTACTGGCCTTAGCCTGTGCCGCTGTCACAACATCTTATATCTTTCCAACCCAAATACAGGAGGGAGACTAAATTTGCATTTTGTTTTCATCCCCACTATCTGTATTGTATTTCCATTAAAAAAAAACAACAACGGGGACACTACAAGACACTGATGCAATCAGTGTCCAATCAAGTAAGGTATACTGTTAGGATAAAAAGAACAAAAACAAAATGCACAGAAGAACTGCTGGACTATCAGAGTATTCTCAATAGGTGCACCTGTAATTGCCTTACTCCAATCATACAACAAAATGATTTTTCTTAAATGTTAGGGGAGGCCAGTGTTAAGCCATCCTCTTACGTTTTGAAAGATATTTGTCCATTTGCTGCAGCAAAAATGACAAACTTTATGAGTGTACACGCAGGCTCTGAACTGGAACTGGGATGATTCAGGCTCAAAGCCTTACAGGCAAAGTAAAGCCAAATAGTAACATTTGCATAAATGCAAAAAGATGGAAAACTTTGGATGGACTAGAAGCTTTCAGCTTTTTTACTTTTAAACAAGAAGGGAACTGAAAAAAAAAGATAAGAAAAAGAAAATCATGGCTGCAAATAAGCAGAGCAGTTAGGAGACAGGGGAAGAAGGTTAAGTGATCACTGTGGAGAGAAACGCAGCAGGCACATGGGAGCAGCTGAGAAGAGTACCTACTGTGGGAGAAAACACCTGCTAAATTAGCTACAAATGATGCAGAATGAACTCACAGTACAAATCAACAGAACAAAATCATTTACACATACAATTGAAAAACAATTGAGCCAATAATAACATTTATAGGCTGATATGACTTTAAAATCACTGATCAGTTCAAATAACTCAGGGCCTTTGCCTTTGTCATTGGTGTGAAACTGTAGGTTTAACTTCCTGGGGAAGTTGGAATCCTTGTCAGGGTGATTGGCTTCCAGGTGGTAAGGTACAGTGACCGCTTCAGCCATGACCCTTAATGGATGAGCGGGTAAAAATGGATGGATGGAAGACATATCTCAAAGGTAAATAATGCATAAACGGATAAATATCAAGAGAATGGACTATCCTGTACAAACCCATTACATTTATCACAATCATCAGACTACCTTGAACATACAGTATATTGTCAAAACATGCAGATGCATGGGTGTTAAATCTCTATAAACAATATTATTTACTTATTTAAATCTGGTTAATAGTAGGAATAACTCAGACAAATGTTATGTAAGTAAAGCTAAAAATCAGCCTGTAATAGTTCTGCAGGTCACATTTGTGGCCTCTCTCAGGGCAGCCATGCTCGCAATTAATCTTTCTGCATTGCACTGCCTTTCCGTGTTGTTGTAGGGGCTGTTGACGTCGAAGGCAGCTGGGTCATGTCTGTTGTCGCTGGAAACGTTGAGGTCATACTCAGTTTGCTGCAGGGCCAGGAGAACAGCTGGGTGCAAAAAAAAAAAATCAAGATGCTGCCTACAGCCGAAGAAAGGCCTGGAAGTCCTGTTTCTGACTATTGAGTGCAAGTACTGTAGCCCATGTATGCATTAATGTAAATCCAGTAAAAACACATCTGCTCTGCACAGTTTCAGCTACATTTGCATGTGACCTCTGTCCAGCTCCTTGTGAGGGCTCCTCTGATGCTGGTCAAGACTTAGGAATAAGATGACAGCTGCTAGTTAATGAAAACCTTCTTCTGCTTTGCATCAGGTACTCATTAGATCTCCACAGGAGGCACAGTTTTCCGTGCTGATAGCCGACACATCAGCAGCAGAAAGGTGGTGAGAAGAACATAGAGAGAAGAAGGAAACCCAGAGGGAAGAGGAACACGTTGCAAAGACGGGACGAAAATTAGAGCAGTGCAGCGGGGAAACGACTTCCCGCCCACCCTCCCTACTGCTGTAAGGTAAAGAGCATTAAGATGCAGTGATTGAGATCACTCTCAGACTGTTCACACTGTCTCCTTATAATTGTTTAAGTGCACACACAAACTCTCAAATGGATCTAATGCCAGACTAGCATTATGGGAGGAATTGTGTGGAATGAAAGTCATCTATTTGTGCTCATCGATTAAACATTGTTCCCCAGGGTCTTTCAATCTGCAGATTTAATTAACCAGTTTCACAGGACGAACAGGCAGCAGCGGCCCCACAGCTGCAGGAGAAAGACATTATGGCACCAGGGCAAAGTACAATATGATGTAATATAATATAAAGCATTAGTATAATAGACAAAAAGGCAATTGGTATCAGAATATGATACGGACCCGTAGGCAACAGACAGAATACTTGATCAGAAACGTTAATAAACTGGGGCAGGAAACAGAACAGAGGTACATTAAAAAGCATGAATAATTTAAGAATTTAAGATTTTTTTTTCCCAAAATGCTTTTTGTTTTTCTGACAAAAGCCTTGTGTTGTTAACAGGACTAATAAAAAGCAATACTCTCAGTCCAGTTTCTTTGCTTTTATTCCAGGAAAAACAGCCAGCACATTCTTTTTCAGGCTCTGAAGAACAGTGTGACCTGCAGACCAGTCATCTGTTTTGGTCAACCAGAGGAGAGACAAGATGGGAAAAGCTGACATGAAGGTGAAGGAACACTCATGTGAAATAATGATAATGTATCGACCTTTAACTGAAATAAAAATGAAATATATCAAAAATATTTAAAAAAAAACCTCTCAATATTGATCCTTTTTGAGGCTGATGCTTATTCTAATGACATGTTGATGAAACATACGACTTCACCTCAGTCGATATGGCCTTGCAGTGAAAAACACCTGTTCATCATCACTAAGCAATCAATACAGGAGAGCTTGATTGACATACATGGACACTGCACACGTGTGTTTGCCGAGTGCAGTAAGGGGGAAAAAGGAAAGACTCAAATATGGCAGAAAGACAGGGGACGAAAGACGCGGGGAAACAAAAACTGTGCGGAATCAGTTTGGCATGGCCCTCAGCCTGCGCTGCCTGATGCAGGAGTCACATGGGTGAGGGTATCTTCACCGGCAGAGAATGGAAACAGATGTAAGAGAAATTGAAAAGCAGAGCAAAAAAAGGAAGAGATAGCAGAGAGCGGGATTGAATTTGTGTCTATATACTGATTAAGAAAACCCGTTGCCTTCCTGTGCTCCAGAGACTGTGATTAAAAAAGCAATGGTTGTAAACACAGCATGTTTTAAAGTGTTTCTAAAAGGAGGAGATATTGTTTTTTCCCTTTTCTGCTTCTTGAAAGGTTCTAGGTTGTTCAGAGAACCTGAAGAAAATGATGGAATCATTACTACGGGAGAAATACAGGAGATTAGGTCTTAAAGTGGGACAATTGCTTAAAAGCTTCTCATATTTTGGCTCCTTTGTACAGGCTGCAAGTCCTAAGTCAACCTGGCTTTAACAGAAAACTCACACAGAATACCTTCACCAATGAAGCAGTCTTTATATGGCCCAATGCCCTGATCGGTATCCTGGCCAACCGGTTCCTGCCCTTTGACATACTGAAGGAAAACAAAAATCAATCTCAGAAATCCATAAAAAGGCGCTTCACGTCACTTCACTAGCATTTGCTGCTTTTGGCATAAAACTGCTTTATGAACCAGTTTTCTGCTCAGATATAAAACCCTCACAAATAATGCAGTGGTAGGTTGAGAAAATAGGCTATGCTATTTATAGGCTCTGTATATGCTCATCTTGATAACAAAAGATGACTAATTACTGATAGAAAAAATGTCAGTATTATTTTCTCTTGTGATTATTATATTCTTAATGTCCTTCCCTCTCTCCTTGATCTGATGATTTTTTCCTTAAGGCAAACCCCTCAAGGATACAAGGTTCTAAGTTTTGAAGTTTCTACAAAATTGCAAAAACAAAGTTTGTAAACTACGTATATATTTACTGTAGTCAGACACAGACTGATTCCTTTTCTTGCTAAATACTGTATACCAGGGTCAATCAGTAGATCTCCAAAGGAGTGCTGGTAGATCCTGAGCAACAACAAAAAAAATAATAGTAAATATAATTAGATATATGATTCTATTTCCAGATGGTAATCAGTGAGCTAAAGTCAGAATTATATAGGTATTATGTCAGACAGTATAAAATATATACACATATAGCCAGTGTTGGGCAAGTTACTTTAAAAAAGTACCTTGTTACTTTACCAGCTACTGCTCTGAAAAAGTAACTAGTTACATTACTAGTTACTAAATTATAAAAGTAACTAGTTACTTTACTTAAAAAACACAATAAACAGTTCAGTGTTGTGCTCTGTAGCAACTATCATAATGAAATCTATTGGGACTGTAATGTTTATAAGGTTTTATACAGCAGTTATAGGGTTAATGTTTCAAGTGTGGGGTGGCGTGGTTAGAGCTGTGTGGATGTGAGAGAGTGACACTGCAGGGAGCAGCGCTGCAATTTGTCTGGAAATAAGTTATACGTTCGCTGTACATTACAGTACAATTAAAACAAAATTGATGTTTAGACATTTTGACAGGCATCTTTATTGTAACCTCAACCTGCCATTGTCTTGCTTGTGTGTGCTGCTGTACCACGTCACCTGTGTTTGTGAGACTGTTTATTTCCCTATAAGGCAAGAAGACCCACCCAGGTCTTTTTCTGATTGGATTAGCATGAATTGTTTAACCTATGTCAACCAATCATCGCTCATCACCAGTGTTGGGACAGTTACTTTAAAAAAGTAACTTGTTACTTTACTAGTTACTCCTCTGAAAAAGTAACTAGTTACGTTACTAGTTACCAAATTATAAAAGTAACTAGTTACTAGTTACTTTACTTTACTTTGAAAACACATTAACCTTTATAGGGCAAGTGAATGTTTTTGGTAATTTCCGCACCCTTTACAAATGGCCCCGTTCCTCTACCTCAATGAGAACCATGTGGTCCTCACTCAGCCATTCAGAAGAGATCACCCAACATCACAGATCACCTGACTGTCATTCAACCAATCAGTAGGTACCTGGAGTGTACCTGCTGATTGGTTGAAGGAGGCTGGATCAGCACTTCTGTTATAAGACTGATGCTCCAATGTGAAACATACATACAAATTTTACATATACATTTTTTGACCACCTATGGGCGAGGAACCAAATACAGTTACTTTGTTTCCTTTGATTTTCTCCAAGACAGTGGAATATTTTGAAAATATTGAAAACAGAAATAATCTTTGGTTATGTCCCCCAACAACACTCTTTTTTTTCAACTGATCTGAGTCTCCAGACAGCTGATTGGTCAACTAGTTTGCACTGGATAGATTGGAACAAAAACCTGCAGCCACAGCAGCCCTCGGGGAACGAGTTTGACACTCCTGAATTATCATCATCATCATCATCATCATCATCATCATCATCATCATCATCATCATCATCATCATCATCATCATCATCATCTCTTAGCATCACCATACAAGGATGCCACAAAAGGAGTGAAGGAGAGGGGTATATATACTAAGGACACCAGGTGACATGAGTAAGACTAATGACGAGACACAGGTGACCGGGATGACGCTGATTACCCAACACCAGCAAACAGCAGGGAAAAAAAAAGACAGACAGACCTCACATTCATGTAGGTAAAAATATTTTACATGTAGGTGGATCACTTCAGCCTATTATTTAGAAAAGTAGATCACAAGACAAAAACGTATGGGCATCCCTGCTGTATACACAACGTTGTTAAACCAACATGTATCCACTGTTGGGACAAACCTGTGGAAGAGTGGTGCACTGACCTCACAGAGACAGAACCGGTTCAATCCCCAGTGGAAGTGTCTGGTCCTTCTGTCCGCATCTTCTCATCTGTTTCAGTTCAAGTCAAAAACCTGCAGTATTAGATTTTGTGTGCACTCCCAACTGACCTTGTGTCTATACCTGATGTGTGTATATGCAGGGAATGGGGCCAGTTCTTTGGTGGTCATGAAAAGTAAATACAGCTCCACTGGGATTGGACATGGCGTCTCTGTCTGGCTGTCTTTCCCCAAATGGGATTTTAAAGTAACCTCAGGACAGAGGTCTGTGCTAAAACATAATCAGTGAGGTTTTCTACAATGTTGTGCCGACTTGTAAAACCTTTTAGATAAATTAATATATTGATTTATTTAATTAGGACAGTGCATATTCATCAACATGTACAACAATGTAAATATGCCGGAGTTAGCACAATAGCTCATTTTCATCCGTTGTCCTAAGCCAGGTTGGTACAGTAAACATTCAACAAGATACAAATGGATACATGAATCACAGGATATCATTGAACCAGACATTGAACGGGACGTAACGCCAAAGTGTACAGAAATCACAACACTTTCAAAAGGACATAATAACCAGGACATTATGGTTAGGCTATAGACATTTTAGATAAGCCTCTGGACTAGCAAATAGGTGAAGAATCTAACTATGAGGGCATGACTGGTTAGTTTTCAACCATTTTTTCAGTGTTTTTTTGAATGATATATACTGTAGGTGTCAGAGTTTCTGACATGGGCCGGTAGACTGTTCCATGTCTCTGTACCTCTGAAGGACCCCACCATTTGGCCAAATTTGGTCCTGCGCCTTTGTACACTGCAGTCCCCTCTGGTCACTGACAGTTATAATATATGTATGTGTTATCTTTCAAATGGTTACGCTACCTTCACCAGATGGCTGTGTTTGTTTATTATATATTAACTTTGACAATCACAGAACATCCTGTTCCTTATCTTTGCCAAGAATGCAGGGACTTCTGGTTGTAATTGCTCATCAGATTGACAGGATGAAGGGATCTCAGGTGTTGAGGCCCTATAGTGGGAAAGGTGTGACTGCGCATGAGAAGCATTACTTATGCATGTCAACCCCTTATACCTAATTGATTATGTGCCTCTATTTAAAGGCCAATGCTTATCTAAACCCAAGTCCAATTTGCAAGTGCCTCAGATTGGTGAAATAACCATTTATAATTGTTATAACTCGCTGCAGAATGAGTCGGTTTCTCTTGGTAATTACCCAACCTTGTGCAGTCAGAGATATTCTCTGGGTTCATCAAAGACCTCTGAACTGATTAATCCCGATATCGTAAAGAGGTTGTTTTTCTTCTATCTTTGTTTTCTTTAATTCTCATTTTTTCTTTAGTAGTGAAATCAGCTCCCTGGTCGAATCTCAACTTTTGATAATAATCTCAGCGAAGCATTGTGATGGTAATTCTCAGGACAGGATCCTTTACCCTTTAATCTCTTTCCCCAATGATAATCAAGAGAACATCAGACCCATGCATCGGAGCACATTGGGTGTTGGTGTGATACGGCGTTGGTTAGTTTTGCATGCCAAGACGTGTGCGTTATTGTGTGCGTGTAATCACGTCAGCTGAGTGGGACGGTTTCTCAAGGACTTATCAGGCAGCACTTCCGTGCAGGCCGTTTTAATTGACTGTTCATTCTACATTTCCAATTAACTGTAAGGTGAGTCTCACTGCCTTTAAATGTCAATCACAACCTGCTCAATACACATTCGCCATGAAAAAGAACTCATGGTTGTTTCATTAATTCTTCATCAACCAATTAAAGGTAATCAAAGTGAAAGGTTTCTTTAAATACTCCGAGCTATTTATAAATGAGAGTCACGGCTCACCAGAGGAACGTTACTCCTCTGAGGCCTCCATTTTCTTCTCCTGTTGATTCCTTATCAAAGACACAAGATTAATACATCTGGGAAACGCAAAACAGAGACGTGTTTGCAAGGCAAGGCTGGTACCACTTCGTGGGTTTGGAATGCAAGGGCGCGTCCAGCCACCAGCTGAATTAAAACATGTAGAAATTTGCATGCTATCAGAAACAGCCCAATGTGCTGTTAAAGATAAAAAAAAACATAGTCTAGTCACGTCTTTTCTTTTCATGGAAGGTGATCTTTCCAATCAGTGCAGGATGACCCTGAAACAAAGTATTGCTAATGACGCTGGATCTAAGGGAATACAAGCATGTGTGTGGAAGATGCCTTTTTTACCTTTGGGGTCATTGAAATGGGTTATAAAATATCACTTGGGGGCTCAGAAAACTCAATGCACATATACAGTAATACATTGACAAATTCATTGAATTTTATTCACTGACTACGTAGTGAAGAAAACAGGGCGCTGTATAGGTGGCAGTGTCCCTGTAATGCAGTGCTTCCCAATCTGTTACCCCCCCTAGCAAGAAGCAAACAATTCGCGCCCCCCTCTCCCCACCACCCACTCTCCGCCGCAACTATTAATAACAGCATTTGTCTATAAAATAGTTATAGCTACACCTCTGTATAACATTGTATCCTTGTTAACATAAAGAAACAAAAAAAAAAGAGATATAGTTCAACTTACAATGATGTGCAATTACACTTTATGCAGTTCGGCGGAAAAAAAGCATGCTCCCCAGGGTCACACGCGCCCCCCTCAGCATCGCACCGCGCCCCCCCCAGGGGGGCCCGCCCCACACTTTGAAAACCCCTGCATTAGACTAAATGTATTTTCTGATGACAATTGTTTGCAGCGGGTTAGCTACCCGGCATTGTTGTCCTGCAGTGAAACTCCGCTCTTTATCTTGTGGGCGACACTTACATTCAACTTCCATATCAAGGTGTGGGCCACAAAATATAATTCCAGGGTCCGCAAATGGCCCACTGGCCAGATGTTTGATACCCTCAATCTAAAGAATCAAGTACTTGTGCTGAAGATGCAAGAAGGAAATGGATATCAACACCTTTTTATTTTTTATCCATCAGTATATTTTTTTATCAGGGCTGCCAGAATGAGTGTGTTAATCTAGATAATTAATTTGTGTAATTAATCTGATTAAAATTTGTATTATTTGTAATGAATTTTAACCTTTGGCAGACTAACACACCAAGACTTTGATTAATTACTTCTGCTGCACACACACATACACCGGCTGATCAGTCATCTCACTCCCTCCCAAGTCCCAAGAATTGGCAGCACAATAATGTTTTACTTGTGTTTCCAAAACTAAAGATAACATTTCAAATTCAAAAATAAGATGCAAATAGAATATAGTTTATCAAAATAAATCCTTGCAATCAGACTAAAGATGAGAGTGAGATCCGCAAGGCTTCAGGTTCGAAACCACCAGCTGCCAGGTTTTCACTGAGGTGCCCTGATCGTAGCACCGGTCGAAGGTTGAACGTATGGACCAGTGTCGTTTGGGTGGCAGTGGTGGAAACTGCTGCCCTTGAGACCAGGTAACGAATAAGCCCGAAGAAGAATCTGAATGAATCTGGCTAAAATCAATAAATGAACAGTTAAAACAAATAATGATTATAAAAGCAGAGTAGCAAAAAGACTGCCTCCCTAATTACACTGCTCCATATGGGTGAGTACCTCATTGGTAACCTGGTAGCTGGTGGATTCAAACCGGAAGCATTGCAAAACAAGCCACTAAGCCACTACAGCCTTACAACATTTAGTTTTCCATTGTTTTGCAGAATAGGTTTCAGTAAAGGAAAGCAAACTCCTTGTCATTGTGACATAGTGATTCACACAACGAAATGTCACCTCTGTATTTAACCCATCACCAAAGTGAACAGTGGGCAGCTTTGAGCGCCCAGGGAGCAGTGAGTGGGGACGATACCATGCTCAATGGACCTCAGTGGTAACTTGACGGTAGGGGGTTTCGAACCGGGGGCCTTGCGGACCCAGGTCCGCTTCTTTAACCATTAGGCCACCTACTGCCCCCTTTTTTTGTATTTGTAAGTACAGATTGATTCACACAGTACATCCTGTGTTAATTCTAGCCCTTAGTTGGTAGTTGGAATTTTATAAGTCCAACAATTTATGGAGATTCACCTGTAAAAAATATGATCATAATATTTCTTATATTCATGATGAAATCCTATTAATTTGCAGATTGCTTTGGCTGCTCCACTTTTCCCAGAAAGTACTGGGGTAAAATACATAAACAAACAAACACAAACATTTCTAAAACAAACACTGGAAAGTCCCTAAAGGTGACTGGATGATTAGACAAGGAGTTCAACTGTTATGTCTACTGTAAAGGTGACTGGGGCATTGTAAGGCTGTGTGGACTTGCAAAGGCACAATCACACACCTTTATGTCACTCTTTGCATGAATCTCAGACTCAAATGACCAGTTACATTAAAATGAATGTCGATGAAGGTTCTCAGCCATCCAGGTCATGACCAAGATTAAAGAGTTAGTTTAGGCAACTGGACATTCAGTTTTTTGGAAAACGTTTCCCCTCTCAACAAAGAGGCTTCTTCAGTTCTAACTGTTAGTGGGGAGTAACAGAAGTTCTATCCTGTGAGTGAGGAGGAAGGGGTGTTTCAGGTCCCTCCTGTTGGGTGGACCTGGGGATACCTATGAAGTGTGATACCAGTGGTTGGGTGGGTATTGATGGGTCGTTACCGTCATTGGTGGTTTTGGTCACACTGTTCGTTAATATGCTAAACTGGTTGATTAGAGTGGAATCTTTTGGGTATTGTTCCCAATAGGGTTTTGTAGGTGGGTGAGAGGTTATGTTTCAAACCACCACCTCTGTTGAGAGATGGTTTTTCCAGGTTGACAAAAATGGCTTCCTTAACACCTCTCTCAAACCATCTGTCTTCTCTGGCCAAGATCTGAAAGTCTTTGATTGCAGTGTTGCTAATTACTAATATACACATCTAGATGTGTATAAGAGACAGCCCCAGGGTCACACGCGCCCCCCTCAGCATCGCACCGCGCCCCCCCC
>JAFBJS010006907.1:17670-48918 GCA_016785265.1 Paraplagusia blochii
GATGTGTATAAGAGACAGGGTCTCTCCTGTTGGGAGGACCTGAGGTCTCCTGTGAAGTGTCATACAAGTCGTTGGGTGGGTATTGATGGGTCGTTGTTGGAGTGGTTTGCTGAGGGGGGGAATCTTTTGGGTATTGTTCCCAATGGAAAGGTTGCATCTCAAACCACCATCTCTGTTGAGGGTAATTCCAGGTGACCAAAAATGGCTTCCTTAACACCTCTCTCAAACCATCTGTCTTCTCTGGCCAAGATTTAAACATCTTGATTGCAATGTTGCTAATTACTAATTAGCACCAGCGGCTGATGTTGAGATTACAGCAGAGGTAAATATTTCCATTGAGTTATTTTTTTCTGTACCTAATGATCTCTATTCCTGCTGTAGTTAATCACTAACACAGGACAATCTGAACCACTACTTGGTTCTAGTAGTGGGCCATCAGGGCCAGCAAAGCCTTCTCTGCTGACCTAAACAGTCTCAGAAAAACACACTTTTAAATAAAGTGTGGTATTATTAGTTTTTACCTTTACATCTAAAAGGTTTGGTAAAAACTTTTTATCCAATCATATTTCAGCTAGCTAGTGTTGTCAGGTTGCATGATATCTGCCAGAGCCTTCAGAATCTGGCAAAAAAAGTGAGGGCTCTGCCCGTTGTAAGTAAATGGACACCGCTTGTTCATTTTTACAGGTCTCGAACCATTCATCTCACAAGATTGCGACGTCAGGGCCATCTAGCTGGCCTTATGTAGAAGGCAACACATACGTGTTAATTAAGTGTGGCTTGATGAGCCTATATTAAGGGTGAGATAATGTATATATGTGTATTCTCAAGTCCTGGTGTCACACTGATGTTTCTATGAGGCGTTTTTATTTGACGTCACATAGCGATTGTGCACTGTGCACGGCCGGCCACTGCTGGGTTCTCTTTACAGCCTCTTATCTCCATGGGCTTCCAACACAGAGAACTTTTGACCAATCAAATCAAAGGGCAATTCAGAGTCATACAGGAGCCTCAGGGCAATAAAAAGGCAGTTCATGGAGAAAAAAATGGAGGCAAACAAAGAAAAAAAAGAGATTCACATTACTATACTATTCTATTGGTTGTTCTTCAGCAAGAGCCTCTGACTGTTGATCTGACAAAAAAACTTCCTCTTAAAAAAGCTGAGTCGTTAAATAAAAGCTATAAACTCAAGTGAGTGTCAGCAGGATGGTTTCTAAGATGAAGATATTGCCTTGGGCCATGAATTATATGAATTTCGTGCATCTGTCTGGCCTTATCTGAGGAGGGGAGATCAGGACAGAGGATGACCTTCACAAAAATGGAGGTATCTCAATATCCTGTACTTGGAACTAAGGCACTCATGAATGTGTTTAAACCACGACTCTGAACCGATCTGAGGAATGAAAACAAAAAATCTGAAACTTTTGGCATTACGCTTGGAAAGTTTCTCTGATTTCTTTTGCTCTTCTCTGTTCTTTACCGTATGTAACTCTTTTGCTCTGGTCTGTTCTTTGCCGTATTTAACTCTGAGTCTTTGAGAGAGACCCTCACATGACCAGCTCCTTGTAGTCATTAATAATTACAGTTTTCTATCCACAAAAAACTCCAGACCACGGATGTTAACTGTAGCATTGATCACTGTTGTTGCCCCTTTAAGATGACATCATTAATGACGTGCCGGTCAAAGTGTCAGTGCTGCTGACTCAGTTCCCCATGAGGAAGTCCTACAATCAAACTCATCAACAAGGTTGACTTCTGACTGACTGAAATGGAGAGAGTGGGTGGACCATCAGACTATATGGGGAGGACTGACTACCAACAACAATAAGAAGTAAAAATTGTAGTCTGTCAAATGGAAAATACACAGTATATGTACATAATATATCAGTAATATATTTGTCCATGTTAATGATAAGCTCTGTAACACTACCGTGGGTTCCTGAACACACCACATTGTAAATGAAGTTACACCAGAAAAAATAAATTACACTCAATTGCACCCAGTCCGGCATTAGCCTTGCCAGTTGTCTGCTCTCCCTGTCCAGCCACCATATAGCCTTGTTAACATTAAATATTGAAACTGGGAAAAAATGCATTATCAACAACATAATTAGTGTATTTCTTTGGTAAAGTGCAAACAAACAAATTCCATATATTTGCCACTTGAGTGCAATGTTGAGGGATGTGGAGACAAAATTAAGGGAAACCATGGGGGCGTTCGGTTCCAGCGACTTATCTGTTGTGTGTGCATGAATAAATAACTGGGGGTGGGTGTTGCTTTGTTAGATGCTCAGCTGCGGCATGAAGAGTTGAGTGGCAATGCTGACTCAGTGTATACAGGTGTAATAATATCAATAATATCAATAGGTATACCTGTACCTATTGGTATTCAAGGTATTTAACCGTTCCAGGAACAGTAATTTTAAGTAATTACAATTTTAGTCAAATTTTAATAAACCAGCCACTAGGGAGCAAGAGTTTTTGTTTTAGTGCTGGTCCCAAGCCCGGGTAATAGTGAGGGCTGCGTCAGGAAGGGCATCCGGTGTAAAACTTTGACCAAATCAAGGGTGCGAGTCAACAAAATGATTTCCTTACTGGATTGGTCAAGGCTACCAACAGTGCTGTTAACCTACGGGGTACTGTTGGAAATTGGACTACTGTTGGTCGAAGACAATGAAGAAGAGGAGGGCAGAGAGAGGACATGGAGGTAGTTGAAGTAAGAGTTGAGATTACAGAGGGTCAAATGGGAATTGTTGACTCGCTGTGGCAACCCCTGAGGAAAGGCACAAGCGGAAAGGAAATAAAGAAGAAGGGACAGTAATTTTATGGTGTAACCAAAAACAACAAACACTAAAATACTGTTTCTGTTGAGAAGGAACCAATTAAAAAAAATGGTTCAAAGACTTCCTTTTTTCTGCGCATGGGACTCTACAAATCTTTTACATATCTGTGTATAAATAAACCAGTTTTGGTTTATTTTTAACATTCTGTTTAATGTTAATGTGGCAAACTGTATGAAATGCACAAATATAAACCCTTCATCAATATTATCCTTATCTAATTAGTGTTAAGTGGTTACTTGAAACTTCAGGTGAAGCAGCTCCTTATCAACAAATGGATCAAGTGAGAGTTTTTGAAAACCCGGATTTCAAAATGACATCAAATTAACAGAAAGGTAGTTCTTAGGAGAGCAGAGGAGAGGATGATTACCATGCTGCTTTGACATGTGGGTGGAAGGAAAAGAGTGGGAGGCATCAGAGGAAGGAGAGAGGGCTAGTAAGTGTCAGACTCAGTCACCGCAGAGTTGACGTCCCCGTCTGTAATCAACCTCTTTATCCATCATCATTAGATGTTGCTAAATGCTGAGGCTGGCTTCAACATCTGTTCGACACCCACAGAAATCCACAAAGCCTTTCATAAAACACACACAGACAAAAGGGACAAGCAGAAGGAAAAGTGCTATTTGTGTAGGAGTGGTGGGAATTCTAGTCATCGACTTATGCTGGCAGAATGTCTTCACACGTGAGCACATGTGATTAGAGCAACCAGAATCCAAGGGGAGCACGTGTAACGTCTGGTCCAGGGGCACGGCGTGGCATTTCAACAGATTCTCACATTTGGATGTGATAACTAGGATATATTTGGGCTTAATCATTAAACTGAGCAATTTAATTGAACAAAACTTTTTGTTAAACCAAATAAAACCAAAAGGTCAATTGTATTCTACAGCTGACCTTGGTACAAAAGTGGACATCATTTACAGCAGTGTGCTCCAACCTTTTTTACACCACGGACCGGTTCAATGTCTCATACTATTTTCACGGGCCGGTCGATAAGTTGTGGAAGATAAAATCCATTTTATTAAATTTTTGGTGTTTTCAAATAATTCCCTACCTATAAAATCTTCCTACCTGAATTACAAAGGTTCTCCAAGTGCACACAGCCTACAACTTTCTGCCACCAGACCGGAATAAAAGTTAGAATCTTCTATCAATGACTCATTTTGAGTATTTGAATATATTTCCTAATCAAATATAGTTGCATTATTGATGATGGAATCCCAGCCGTCCTATTGTTCAGTTCTTTTGTTGATATGGGTATGGATCAAGTGGAAGTAATAGACAGATGGGGCCAAAAGGAAACATTATTTCTCTGCGGCCCGGCACCAATTCACCCATGGACTGGTACTGGCCCAGTGGTTGGAGATCAGTGAGTTACAGAAAAAAATTCAATCATCACTCAGGAAAACCTCCTTCTCATTCTGAGACCAACACCGAAGCCTCTCCCAATCCTTCACTCATGGCTTTACTTTCAGACCTACATGAACAATCAGATCACGTCAGTTAATACCACCTTGTACCTGTGAAGACACGTATATTTTACATAGATTCATACATGCAATGCAGGAAATAACATACATTAATCCCAAAAGATTTTCCTTACATTCATGCAGAGTTCTGACAAAACATGGATGTAAATATGTATGAGGCAAGAGAAAAGGTAAGCACACTCTAAAGTAATTTGAATTTGTTTTTTTTTTCCTTACATAAATATTCAGGTGGAGCCATACTTTAAGAGCACAGGGACTCTGTGTCTGTTTCTGGGTTTTTTTTTCGCTGTGCAGAATGTCCGTCAATGTTCGGTGGAACAGTAAAGTTGAGCCTAGATTGTTAAGGAAATCAACAAATTGAAAGTATGACTTAATATGTAAGAAATTATGTAGTATATGTAACAAAATAATCACATTGCTTCTGTCCCCAAAACCTAATGCTGTGTCTGCAGATTGTCTGTCTTCATTACAAACTGTTGACAGCTAGCAGGTTCCCCACACTCGATAAAACATGTAGTCATGTTGTGTGAAGTCATCGTGACCAAACACACCAGGCACATTAACCTCCTGATGTTCTCGATATCTTTTCTTTTCTTAAAACTTTTTTCCATACACTGTGCAACGCAGATGCAGCGGAATCTTTTTCTTGTCACTAAACAATATTTATGTCAGTGTACAATATTTAGACTCTACTGGTTGAGACGGAGAGCAGTTTGATGAGAAAGTTTAATCAATCAGACAAATTCATCTTGGATGCACCGAGAACTGCACACAGCCCCTGGACATCCATCACATCCCAGCCTCGGAGCCGTTGTATCTGCAGGCCAAGTCAGTTCATTCATAGCTGGAGGTGAATGAGCCAGATCATTATTAACTCCAAATTCTATACACACCCAGCTCTGCAGTATATAATTTTAATTTATGCATATTCAATAAATTAGGATTGGAATTGCAAAAACTGTGATAGATCAACACATCATCATAAGGCATGATTTATATACAAGGTAAATCCTTCGAAATCAAAGCATCAATACACATAGTCCTGTCAGTATAAATTGTTGTAGTTCAATGAAGTTTTTTGTGCATAGAAAATGAGTGGGGGGTGGGATTTTAACACTTTATCATGAGGCATTTTTATGCAGCGAGGTAAAGAAAAATAACATGGAATGGACTCTGTGGAACAACAACACAGCTGTCCCTCAAAGAGTCAACTTTAAATAGAGAAAAGAACAACCAAGACCAAAAAAAAAAAAAAATCATGCAAACATCATCATATAGAACCAGCTGATCTCTCCTGTTCGAGACGTTGGTTTTAGTGTAAGAAGTATTTCTGGGACATTTGCCAGTGAAACGCCGTTCAGTGTCGTCTCTCATGTCCTCAACGAGAAGAGTGGTTTACATTGTGACGATGCTGAAATGTTTTCTCTCATTTTTACTCTTATACTGCAGCTGTTTCTATCTGTGCCCATTTATATTGACTATTGTTGTGAGGCTGAATGAGTCTGTCCTATAATGTTAATCAATGTTTTTGGAAAGTTATTCTGTCCAACACTAGATATTTCTTGTTTACATCAAATGCTGCACAAAGAATCATAGGACTGTTTCAGACAAAATGGTAGAAAATAAATGTGTCATTTTTCTCTTACTTACCAGTATATTGAAGTAGTTTATGTTGTACACAGTTATTTATAGAATGCCTCTAGTCAGGAATCACAATAATTCAGGGGAAATCACCTACATATTTGGTATCAGTTCGTATCGTTATCTAAGATGAAGTGTTTGGCCAATATCTGCAATAACGGATATTGGCTAATGTTAGTATCACACATTCTTAGTAAGATATATTTTTTCCCAACATTTCCTAAAAAATGTCTTAAAATTTTAGTAAAAAGCCCTCAGGTTACTCCGAGTAAACCACAGAGGACACCGTTTCCTTCGGGCCATGCCTATTCACCTTCAGTACATGAGTAAAGATATTGTAGTGCAATCTTGTTGTTTTCCTGACGTTGACCAGAAATACTTGGGGAGACTAAAGACTGAGTCTTTGTGACGTTTGCTGCTGATAATAACCTTGCACGGGAGGCTCTTTTCCTCTCACCAGGTGTACTTATAAACAAAGGGAAACTATTACACACCTGGTGCATCATTATCACAAGAGGTCTCAGTGGAACAGGACTGAGACGCAATGGCACAAAGAGTCAGGGGAGCAGGTGTTTATCCCTCTCACAGCAATAAGAGAGCTAGGGCTGTTGGCTGAAGACGACTAACGCCTCCTTTCTCACCTCTTTTTATGCAGTTTCAGCCAACTTGAATCACCCTCCACCCAAAGTTATGTTTGATCAGTGTTTTTTTTTTTTTTTTTATCCTCATCCACTTTCTTCCCCCTGTCTCTAATGTCATTCCTCGGGTCTTGTATATTTTCACTCCAGACTCATTCTAAGTCACTGTTGCTTCTGTTTTCTGTTTCCCAATTTCCTCCCCCAAGAAAACATCTTACCAATCCTTATCAATCATACTTTTTATACCATCTATCACTATATAAAAAAAGAAAGAATGAAGGAAAATGTGATATGCAAAACACAGCTGTGTATTGTGTAGGTGAAGATAATTGCAGGACTAGGTGAAAAGGAAATGTCATCACTTTGTTTTTTTTATTTACAACACACAGCAACAGAGGTTCCGTTCATGACAGATCTGTTCACCGCAGGCTTTACTGACACACCAGTTTTGTTAAAAATCTTTCAGCCTTCATCCCAGTATCAGAGGAGCCAGCAGGCAGCTGGTAAAGGGCTAATCTTCTGGTTTTAACACATAATCCTGTCTTTTATTAACACTGAATCCTGGCAGAAGAAAAACACTTCCGTCCCAATCAGACATTTAAACAGTCCAGATTTTCCAAACCAACCAATAAGGAGAAATTTTATATTTTTTTCTACCTCTTTAAGGTAGTGAGCTGCCAGATCTTTGACCATTCTACGCTCCAAATAAATATTTTTTTCTTGGTGTTTATGTTTTTTGGGGAGGGGGGGATTTATTTGAAAAGAGAAGCTATTTTTTTTCTTTTTTTTCAACAAACATTTTTTATGCATAGGACGTAGGATGACTACTGAGCCACAGCTAAGACATTTATAGTCAAGTGTGTCATCTGTACAATTTTTGTGTACTGTGGGGAGAATGTTGATCTGCAAAGAGCAATACATTTATTTTAACATTTGGGCATTTAATTGTATTAGATAAATACTATATTGCCATATGTCATTAACAGACCGTTCAAAGGGCTGCAGCGGAGAAATCACAGTCAACCATTCTAAACAAAAGGCTTAGACAAGCACAAAGAAGACTTGTTTCATGTTTCTCAGCACATGTAACAACATAAAAAGTCACAAGACTAAGACTATTTTAAGGATGAACTTCCTCAAAGAGGTTGGCTGTGGACTGGAAGGTGGACTGTGCTCACAAAATCAGTTCAAATTCAGTCTGCGACTAACATACTGTCTTGTTTTTTTTTAACTGGCAGCACTCAGTGATTTGGAATAACAGAAGAAAATGTGTTGGATTTGGATGGAATTCTCCTTCCGTAGCTGGGATGTTTGCCATCAAAAAGCCCCTTGTTACAAACACTAAAAATGTTTCAATATTGCATCACAAAAATCAAAAAAACCAAATATAACACCTTTTTTTCTACTAACTCCACATGGCACAAAAGGCCTTCACATCAATACAAATGACAATCAACATGATGTGAGCGTTGGAAGGGACCATTAGGATCCTGGGGCTGTATTCAGCTCAATTCTGGAATGGCCTTGAATTTTGATTCTGTCATGATCCGTTGATGAACTGACGGTGAGAAACGTGAAAAGGAGGAGGTTGGACTTCAGTTAATCCACACAGTATGTTGGCTGTGTGCCTCTGGGTGAGTCGAGCCTGCCACTTTTCGATCAATACTTCACCAACAACAGCGCCACTCTGGTTTCCAAACTGGTATTGATCAAGGAATTCTAAACTGTGCTGATAAGCATTGCACAAATCAACAAGAAACTTTCCCGGCCTTGTGCCATCAATAAGACTTAATGTTTGTCGATAAGAGTCTGATATATGGTCGGAATGTATGACAATAATACTGTTCAAATCAAATATTGTCCCAAGAAGAACCGCGACTCTGAGACCTTTTGAAGTCAGATTAGGAAAGAAAAACTAAAACCATCACCTTCTTTTGCACAGCACTGCCTCAGTTCAACTCAGTTTCAGTGCCAACGTAATGCTAGCGTGTAAATCCAGTTGGAGGTCTCGTTGTGCTTCTTTCCCCACAACCAGACAGTGACAACTGTTTACCAAGTGCCTCAGGGCTGTAGAGCTGCAGCATAGTCTTCAGTCTCATTTCCATTTTAATTTCCTGGTTTTGCTTTTTAGGATCAGCAGCTGAGGATCTTGATGAAGGCCCGTCTAAACTCAATGTTAAAGGTGGTGTAGATAACGGGGTTTAGGGCGCTGTTGACATACCCCAGCCAAGTGAAAGCACTGTAAAGTGCGGGAGGCACATAGCATGTTCTGCAGTGAGTATTTAGGATGTGAGTTACAAAGAAAGGCAGCCAGCAGATGAGAAACACCCCTGGAATGTGGAGAAAAAAAGGGGACAAAAAATGGCCATTGCAAGCGTGTAGAGGATGGGATAAGTGTTTGAAAGCAAAGAAGAAAAAAATATATAGGAAAATGCAGACGGTGAGGAGCCGGGATACAGGCATGAATGTGCAATGTAGGGAAATTCAGTTAAGGTGCAAATGTTTGGAGGAATGAGAGCAGAAAAGTGTGAAGAATGGATTGGTGAGGAGGAATGAAAAGATAGTGGAGGGAAAAAAGAAGAAAATCTATGTTACACAAGAACCAACACAACCATTTAAGGAACACAACAAATGCATAGTATGTTATTCCGCTGCTTTAACCTCCACAGAAATAAAACATATAGATTAGATGTCTAATTAACAAAACAATAAATAACAAGATGAGCTATGATAATAACAAGGTTATTATTATTATTAAACTGACTGTCAAGATATTCAAATATATATTGCTTGTAGTGTGACAATATGTGTTTGGTAGAATTTACACTGTTTGTAATCAACACAGCCACAGCAGTGACTGCACTGATGTGTTTTGAGTGTTAATAAGTTTAATTCATCAAATCTTATAAACTGAAGGTTGCCATAACAACAGTTCAAAATGTGCTCCACACTAGTTGACTACATATTTACAACTTGTGATTTTTGTCACGTTTGGCAGACCTCTTTCCATGACAAAGAAGCTGATGTTCAAGGAAGATAAAACAGTGTATTTTTTTATATTACCTTAAATTCTGCTAGGCTGGCAGGTTAGATCAGGGTATCAAACTTGCGGCCCACGAGCCACGATGTTTTGTGGCCCGCAACTTGACTTGAAAGTTGAATGTAGGGTTTCGTCTCAAGTGTTGTTTTACAGTGAGAAACTATTTTTTTTATTCATTTCACCATTTTTTTTCTGTATTGAACATAAACTGCTAATGCAGGCCTTTGGTGAAATGACAGTGCGGGCGGTGGCCCTGAACTTATTTGAGTTTGAGACCGCTGGTCTAGATGGTTAAGGCGTAAATATTTTTAAAATATATATATAAGGGTCAATAGCAGTGCAGGAAATTGAAACGAGAAAAAAGTTCATTTTACAAGGTGTTTTTTTCTGCTAATTGCTACATTCAGAAGTTTGGATTTTGGCCAGGACCTTAGAGGACCTGTGCTCAATTGCATTAAAAGCAGGTGGGATGAGGGCTGGATAAATATTTGCTGTGTATGTCAGATTGTGTGTATGTGTGTGTGTGTGAGCCACCCTTGTTTCCACTGACACCAGTGGAAGGTAATCAGGCATTTCTGATTACATTTTCGTCAGCAGGAGCTCTGCTCTGCCAGAACTAACTGGACCAGTTTGGAGCAACCTGGCTGATAATTGGAGCGTGTGTGTGAGAGCTGTGTCAGGATACATGCAGCTCGTGTCTGGATACATACCGTGAACTAAAGCCCTGCTCTGACTTTCAGTTTGATTTACAATGATTCTGCAAAATATGCAGAAGAAGAAAAGCAAAAGCAAGCAAATGTGTCTGTGCCAACACATTAAAGTCGGAATAGAACAGCACAGCACAGGTGACTGGGTGAAAATGATTATAAAGTACAAAATATCACAGTGACAATGTTTCCCTGACATTTACTATTTCATTTAATTTTCTGTGTATACAAACAACTCACCAAGTACGATGGCCAACATCTGAGTGGCCTTTTTCTCTCGGGCGTGCATGCTCCTGAATCTGGAATTATTGGTGTGAGAGTGAGGCATCTGACGTAACGACGTGTGCGTTCGCCCGTTGGACAAATTCTTCACTTCGCAGCTTAGCACAATGGGTGGCTGTTCATCCGGGCTGTTGTCCTCCGCATCCTCCTCTCTGTTTTCATGATCCAGGTCCAGCTCTGTCCTGCCACAGGAAGCATGGCTGATGCTGCAGTAGTTCTGCGTGTCCACTGGGGGCAGCACTGAGTTCTCCACCGGGCCTGTCTTTGGGTGTTTGCGCCACAGGCATCTTGTAAGCAGATTTGGCATGGGGGAACTTGAAGGCTCTACACTCTGCTATTGGGAGACATGGAATATTAAAATCAGGACATTCATCAAACATTGCAGTTCTTTTTTTGACCTCTTTAGGCTAATACTTTTCTACTATTATTGACAATTAAAAGAACTCCATGTCACACTGTGCACAACATCGCTTATCGGCTTTTTTTCCTCTCGCACTGAGGTTTACAATTACATACTGCCAGCAGCACAGACGCATTAAAAGCTTTTCAGGAAGGAAGGTTGACTATTTGTTAAAAAAGAAACATGTTTCATAAGTGCCAAAAGACTACTCACTTTTGGAGCACATTAGGAAATAGTGAGAACAATTAGTACATTAATAAATAATCCATGTATACTGCACAAACACTGATGTACAAGATATTGGCCATTTTTCTCTCAGACTTTGCAATGATCAACTCCGTCTAAATTACTTGTCACACTGTAGGAGTTTCAAGGGCATTTTAAACTCGAGGCTACTACTACTTTCTGACCCTGATCTTGCCTTGACAAAGACTTTCAGTATGATGAAGCAACTTTACCATGCCCCCAAGCCTGAGACCATTTTATCTTACAGACTTGGCTCTAATCTTCACATCTTGCCCACTGCTCTCATTAAACACTTGTCCAACCCCAGCAGGCAGCACTTTTTTAGTCGGTACAGCGGGTGAAATTTTTGTAGAAATAAAAGCGATGATTCATGGAGTTTTTCAACGCATAACAAAAAAAAATCACAATTTCAACATATCGTCATCGCAGATGTTTCGCGCATTCATTGATTTCATCCTCTTATCTGTTAACACATCCCAGAAGTCTCTGTGTCTGCCACCTAAATCTCACTGCATCATAGTGTGAACATTCCTGTGGGTGATGAGTAACATGGAAGTGGAACTTGGAAGTAACTTGCAAAAGTATTCATACACCTTGAACTTTTCCACATTATGTCACAATGTCCAAATGTCATGTTATGATCATAGACCTAAACGATTATTGAAAAAAACAAAACAAAGTGGCATTCAATTTGTGAGTGGAAAGAAAATTACATTATTTTGACATATAAAAACTAAAAAGTGCAGTGTGCAAAAGTACTTGATCCATACCCATATTAACAAAAGAACTGATCAATAGAATGGCTAGGATTCCATCATCAATAATGCAATTATATTTGATTAGAAAATATTTTCTCAGTGAAGACAACAACAATAAACTCAAAATTGTCATTGATACAAGATTCTAACTTTTTATACTGGTCTGGTAGCAGAAAGTTATAGGCTGTGTGCACTTGAGAAATCCTTGTTGTGCCCATGCACAGTTAATTCATTATATTTAATCTTATTAAGGTATATTTATCTGCCACAACGGTCCATGAAAATAGCATGAGACATTTAACTGGTCCGTGGCGCAAAAAAGGTCAGGATGGGTCAGGATGGTGCTATACTGAGAATTTTTTTTAATATAAATTTGCATTAATCGTAAATGAAGGTCTTATCGTAATTCTTTCTCCTACATTATTCAGACACATTTTTACATTTTTCTGTAAGAATATGAAAGATGTTCAATCACAGTAATTTAACATTGTGTCACATAGTTCCATAGCTCATATTCAGAATGCACACATATATTACATATTACTATGTAATACCTTGAATGTAATATTTTATGTCCATAGCTTTAGCACTGATCTCTGAGACTAACACATGAAACGCATTTAGCATACAAAGTTTTGAAGTCATGTGTTCACACCAATCCCATGACTGGTTTTCCTCAGAAGGAAAAAATAAATGACAGAAAATCGCAGCCTCTGCCTTGAAACCAAGCAAACATTATGCAGACTTGGCTTGGCTGGTGAGTGACCAGGTAACACAATGCAAGAGGCTGCACTTCAGAATTGCAATTTCTAATTCCTTCTTAGGCATCTCTTGACCGTGAGCACTGAGCGTAACGAAGAATTCAATTGCATGTATCAGGGTTAGAAAGTAGCAGTCCGGAGGCCATAGTGGCCCTGACGCATCTGAAATCACTCTTCGAATTAAATCCTGACCATGAAAAATCTATTGTTTTCCTTGCAACCCTTTAGCAGAAAGTGTCCTTCAACACCTCTACAACAGAAACATTTAAAAATGTGTTTATTTGTTAGATAAAATACAATAACAAAGAGCTAAAGATGGATTTATGTTACATAAATGAACACTTATCTTTATCAATAGTTGAAAATAGCCCAGAGAGATCCATGTGCAGGCTAAAAAAATATATTTTCATCCCACATTGTCACAATCCACCGACACACTCAGCAAGACGTCTCAAAACCAGGACAAGGAGTATTCATCACAGCTAGTCATCTTGAACAAAACTATAAAAAAATTTCAGTTGCGTTAGATAACTGATTTCAATTACACCTACCACTTTAATCCGTATTGGTGACAGGTCTTGCTTCACCTTGGCAGAGTCGTCTTGCAGACAGGTCTCCTGTGGAAAAAAAACAGGCAGCAATTTTAGTCAGATATTTTTTTTTTATACTAGAGAACCATCCTTATCAGTAGCAGGCCAGATATCCTTAACTGGAAAACACCTGGATTCATGAGTAAACTTCTTAACAGAAACTGACAGAATAACTCAAGAGAATTAAATGACAGTCCACCATAAACCACTAAGCCACAGTACATTTACTGAGGCTCAGGAAGAATTCCCTCTAGAGTACTGCTCAATCCTTCTTTCAACTAAGTCCTGGTATGTTATTGCACAGATTGTTAATCCTGTCCACTCATCCAGGACTTTGGTCTCTTACACTGGGTATCCCAACTGGTGGATGTTGAGATACATCCCAGACGCAATAAATCTCAATAAATCTGTAACCCTCTGTTTGGCTTCGCTGTGAGTCTGCAAAGATGGATGAAAATTGAATTAATCTGAACACATCAGATAGGAAAATCATGGATGAGCAGCGCTGATGGAATAATGACTATGTAATTACTGCGTGATCTAAAAATAATGTAGATCTGTGTCCACACTACGTATTCAGCATCACACAGTGACAGATATAAATTGACTAAGTATAGAAATGATGGCTGAGATGAGGGTACAAAGGCTACAGTGTCAATATGAATGACAGCTTAACTGGCCTCACTACTCCACGATGTTGGTCCAGCTTTGTTGTCTGCAGGGATGATTAAGTTCATATTCCATTTTCAACCCATCTGCCTGTTGTTGCATTCATACATTCAAAAACACAGTGTCCATCATTCCCATATTTTCACCTCAGTAATAATGGCTTCTCACAAGGTGTTTGCAGGAGATATCGATTGGTGGCAAATCACCTCACAGAACAAGTAGATGTTTTCCAGTCTTGTGCCACTTGTTGTGTTGTGTGTGTTGTGTCGTTCGTGTACAGTCTGCGCAATAACATGTTCAACCTCAGTAAGCACATTGTCGATGATCTTGTTGTTTTCATCAATAAACCCAGTCGTAGAACATTGTCTTTATGCATGCTACTGTCACAGCATCAACATCTGCCAGGGTTAGTAGACGATGTATGTTTTTGACATGCTAGTTACTTAATATGCTTGAATACTGTACATTTATATTGAGCAAAGGCGTCATGCAAAGATATTATTCTGATGTACAAAATGCTACATACTCACTCTTATTCAATTGCAGTTGCATTACATAACATTAGGTGAAAGCTGACCAAAAACATATTTGCTCAAAATAAACTAAAATTTGAGGATCACCAAAAACACGATTTATGTGATAAATCATTATTATGGTTATTTTTAGTTTTATTTTTCAGTTCTAAAACTAAATAAGGACAGTTATTTCACCACTGGGCCCAAAGCACTAAAGACTAAAATGAAAAGATGGCCTCCTTTAAGACTTCTAGACAAAAAGAAAAATTGGTCTTTGTCTCTTATGATTTAAAACCATTTATTTGGTATAAAGGACAAACTGGCTTGGCACACCTTGTTATCTGCTTTAAAGCCGGAGGCTGGAAAGAAATTGAAACCTATAGAAAAGTCCTCACACAATTATATCTGTGCAGTCTGTGCTTTGAGGGCATTTAGTTGTGGTGGTTCAAGGTGGTGACTCACAGTGAGAAGACCATAGGTTTCTTCAAGGTGTTTTATTGCCTTTTTAAAGGAAATTGTAGAGCACATAAATCAACATTTTGTCTTTTAGGTCAGATGTTGGAGAAAAGTCATAAGGCTATTGAATGTTCAATAGTTCAAAAACTGTTTTTTGTTCCTAAACAATATTTCGCTATACCTTTATCTGTTCTAATACCACTTTAGAACGCTCGCCCCTGCCTGCATTTCTTATCCCTGACACCATTAATGCTTTAGCAAGGCCTTTGCCTGATTCCTGCACAGTTTAAAAGGTTTATGTCAAAGCTATAACATCCTACTCTTTGTAAAAGGATATGATTAAACACCTATAAAAACACAGTCAAAATCCCTTGCAGTGAATCCATCCCGCTAAATGCTACACGTCAGACCATAACCAGAAACCTTTTAAGAGTACTTGTCTTTATCATCATAGCCATAGTAATTTACGTACATACTGTACATTCGCTGACACATAATTGTTGTGTCAGTGGTGAGAGAAGAGTAGGTGCAGAGTAAGAGAGAGTGAAAGATGACAGTACTTACTGACACTGTGCCAACGACCTACTCCATAAACCAAGCAGAACATTTTATCTTTGGCTTGTGATCATGTGGAACAGACACAGTGCACACACAGCCCATCCTGCTGCAGCTTGACTAAAGCCAAATGACGTTTTTTGACTTAAACGGAAACAAAAATCTCAAGCTTCTTTGACATCTGACATATAAAGAAAAGTGTCTTCCGCATCTTCTACATTTTTGTATTTACAGCCACGGCTCTAGCTTATGCTTCTGACACCATTTGTCTTGTTTATTACAGCTACATTTCACTGTTTGTGCTAGCATTACTGTTATCAGATGCTCTGGCAGGTTTTTCTCACGGTGCATATATTGACTACAGCAGTGTTCCCCAACCTTTTTTGCCTCACGGACCGCTTAAATGTCTCGTACTATTTTCATGGTCGTTAAGTTGTGGCAGATACAGTACATACCCCGTCTTAAAGTACATTCCTACCTATAAAATCTTCCTACCCGGATTAACTCTGCATGGGCACAACAAGGATTTCTCAAGTGCACACAGCCAATAACTTTCTGCTACCAGACCAGTATAGAATGTTAGAATCTTGTATCAATGTCTCTGCGTCATTTTGAGTTTATTGTTGTTGTCTTCACAGAGAAAATATTTCCTAATCAAATATAGTTGCATTATTGATGATGGAATCCTAGCCATTCTATTGTTCAGTTCTATTGTTGATATGGGTATGGATCCCAATGGACGTAATGGCCAGATGGGGCCAAAAGGAAACATTATTTCTCTGCGGCCCGGCACCAATTCACTCACAGTCCTGTAAAAGCATAGCCATTTAATGGCCATTTGGAGGCATCTAGAAAATATATACAAAAAAGGGGAAATAGTGAAGTAAGAAAGGGCAGGACATAGATTTTGTAAGTATTTTACCATTAACACCCTCTGCCTGTAGATTTACAATGCCCTAAATATTATTAGAATGACAAAAAAATTACACATTAACAAAAAAAAATCCATAAAGCCATAGCTAAATGTTGAACTAATATGTCAAAATAATGATCGTGAGAAGACTGTTAATTACAGTGTCACAGGGTTTTTCTCTAGTAAAGGTTAAGGTGTAGATAAATGGGGAAGAGAAAGGTTGTGGAGCTGACCCAAGCGTTTTTGACCTCACTTAAGCTGTCAAAGGTGAGACTGGAGTAAAATTATTGTATTTACTATCTTTTTACACAAGCAATCAGCAGAGAACATAAAACAATATTCTTTGTCCTCAGGAGGTAGAGCACATTAATAGGACTAACAGCTACTTAAGATTCAATGTATTACCACAGAAGGAGGAGCCGTTGCTGGCTGGATCTTTCCACTGGACTGGCCAAAGGTTATCCTCTTCCTCCTCTTCCTTAGGAATATGTAGATGCGTATGTAGACGAGGAGAGTAACAATGAATGGCAGGTAGAAGGAAACCACAGAGGAGTAGATCACAAAGTCAGGGTTGGAGATGGAGCACACCATGGGGTCATCTGAAATAACCAGGTAAGCCACAAATCACAGTGTGAGACGGAAAAATCTACAAACTCTCTCAATCTAATAAATCAGTGTTCCCCAACCTTTTTTGCGCCATGGACTGGTTAAATGTCTCGTACTATTTTCACAGACTGGTTGTTAAGTCATGGCAGATAAATACCCCTTAATAAAATGTAATTTTCTGTGTTCTGAATTATATTTCTACCTATATACCTTCTTACCCAAATTAACCGTGCATGGACACAACAAGGATTTGCCAGACCAGACTGGTATAAAAAGTTAGAATCTTGTATCAATGACTCTGCGTCTTTTTGAGTTTATTGTTGTTGTATTCACTGAGAAAATATTTCCCAATCAAATAAAGTTTCATTATAGATGATGGAATCCTAGCCATTCTATTGTTCAGTTCTTTTGTTGATATGGGTATGGATCAAGTGGAAGTAATAGCCAGATTAGACCAAAAGGAAACATTATTTCTCTGAGTCCCGGTACCAATTAGAGCTGGGTTAAAAAAAAATCGATTAATCAATTTTAATCGATTTTTTTTGTTAATAGGACGATATCGATTCATAAATCCAAAAATCGTTCTTTTTTTTCCTTCTTTTCCCAACAACTTTACATGAGCTCATGCACCACAGGTGATTACGTATTTACGTGGTTACGTGCGAGTGTGTTAACTCGCACGTAAATGAAATGGAAAAACAACATGGCACTAAAATCTAAAACTAGAGTCTGCCTTGTAATTTTGGGTCAAGTCATGGTAAATAAAAAATGCATGATGGATTAATCTGACTGCCTTGAGTAAATTTGTGATGGAAATAAATGTTAAAAAAATACATTTTTTATTAGCAAATGGATTAAGTTTCAATTGTAGCTTTGATTCTTCTGAGAATAACGTTAGTACTGACCTATAATTGATCTGACAAAAACTGAATCGAAAACCGAAGCGAATCGTGAATTGAATCGAATCGAACCCTTGTGAATCGAATCGAATCAATTTAGAAAATTTGAATCAATGCCCAGCCCTAGTACCAATTCACCCACAGACCGGTACCGGCCCCCAGGCCAGTGGTTGGAGACCATTGGGCTAAATGACTATAAAGGTGTGTCTTCCTACGTAATCTGCAAACATAGTGAGGTGAAATCACCGTACTTGTGTCCATGTGAGAAGGAGGTGTGATTGATTCAGTGTTACTCTAATTGCTCCATAAATTCCCCATAAGGAGACCATTTCACATAACAATCATGGTGTATGGACCAATTCCTCTATCAAAATATGGAAATTAAATATGCATCAGTTGAGGTAATTGTGCTGTAAATTGAAGTGAGGCACGGCCTCAGCTGTGAACAGAGCATTTCATGTCACTGATGTGAACAAACTGAAAAGTGATTTGCTTTCCCCTGGACAATTCTCTGGATCAATATCACATACCGCAATACACACAGAGAAGGTGATGAGCACAGGCAGTAGCTGCTCTCATTCCTCCCAGCCCTAACCCACTGCCCAGTGTTCGGCAACTTATGTTGCACTTTACTGCAAATGAATTGTTGAGCATTAACATTTCGCTGCTCTTTCTGATATAGTTAAACAATGTTAAAAGAATCATTGTCCTTATTTGAACCCCTTATGCCTTCCTGCTGATGCTAATGCATGGTTGCACTCCGACAAAACGGCAGGATTCATGCAATCACTGGCCATTGTTTGTCAGTGGAATGAGTGTAAGAGTCTGTATCTCCAGGAATAGATCCACATTGTAATTGACTAATGCTTGGGATTCTGTGCAAGCAGTCATGCATCTGTGCTTCTGGCTATTGAGTTTAAAGAGGCAACTGTTAAGAATCTGGTTCTTATATATTTTTCTAAAAATGTGGGTTTAAATCAACCTTTAGAACACAGGTGTCAAACGCTTAAAATCTGGCTCGCAGTGCAATTATATTTGATATACTAGATAGTACTAATGAATATGTACCAGCGTTGGCCCACCAGTATATGGGCCTTATACACTGCCTGGCCAAAAAAAAAGTTGCCACCTGGATTGAACTAAGCAAATATGTACGAACCTCTCATTGGAGGTCAGGTCTAGGTTCAAAGAATGAGGTCAGCTGACTACCTGAATATACTGAATGACCAGGTTATTCCATAAATGGATTTTTTTCTTCCCTGATGGCACGGCCATATTCCAAGATGACAATGCCAGGATTCATTGGGCTCTTATTGTGAAAGACTGGTTCAGGGAGCATGAGATGGATTGGCCACCACATAGTCCAGACCTTAACCCCATTGAGAATCTTTGGGATGTGCTGGAGTCTACTGGAGACTCTACCATCATCAATGCAAGATCTTGGTGAAGAATTAATGCAACACTGGATGGAAATAAATCTTGTGACATTGCAGAAGCTCATCTAAACAATCCCACAGAGAATGTCTGCTGTAATCAAAGCTAAAGGCGGTCCAGCAAAATATTAGCGTGTATGACCCTTTATTTTGGTGGTGACTTTTTTTTGGCCAGGCAGTGTGTAATGGCAAAATTTGTAGTTTTAATGCGTGGTCTTTGTTATAGCACAGATATTTTGTTTTTTTGTTGTTGTAGGTCTTTAAAAATACATTAAAACATAAAAGCAACTGTAAAGTAATTGCCTTTACAGATTAAGTAAAAGTAATCTGTAAAGGCAACAGATAAAGGCAAAAAACACATGTGTGTTTTATTTCTGATTTATGTTTTATGTTGACATTATTAACCGGCATCTTGCATGTTGCAGATTCAATCTACCCAAAAAACAACATTTAATCAGGGGTGGCACTTGAAAATCAGCAGGCCAGGCAGTTTCTTTTCAAAGACACCCGAACAATGCCCCTGCGTTTAATATCTGGAGAAGAAGAAATATTCACAGTTTATTGTTCAATAAATATTCAGTCTGGCCGACTGTGAAATTGAGTTCGACAACCCGCTTTAAAATTTGTAAGATACAGCAACCAGTAATTTTGCTGAGATTCTGTAGACTATGCAACTTTAATGTTATTTTTTTAGCTTAATATTTGCCAGAAAATCTCCTTATAGTTGCCATAAAATCTGCCCCAAATTATATGTGTTATGGAGTGAATCAGACGTGCCTTGTGGTATGTCACCTCAGCAGAAGGATGAAATGTTAATGTTATGGCACAGACCTGTAGTATTGAAACCAAAGAGGAGTGGGCAGGAGACAGTGAAGGCCAGGACCCACACTGTGGCAATCATGACAAAGACTCTTTTCCTGGAGCGATGGGTGGTATTGTACAAGACGGGCATTACTACGGCTGTGTACCTGCAGACACACACACAAACACATACAGTGATTAGTGTCAGTATAGATTCAACAAAGATACGCAGTATAGGTTGTGACATCAGAACTAAGGGGCTGAATCTAATGTGGGCTGGGATGAGAATTGGAGAGAAGAGAATGTCCTCTGAAAGGAAATTGATCTTTGGATATGCATTGCTGCGAGACAGTGAATAATAGACGCACCGAGAATGGAGGTGCAAACCACGCATTTCTATCTGGAAACAATTTGGGTATTCAGCAATAAATACAAGAGGAGCTTTACTTTACAGAATCAGCAGCCAAGGTTTGTAATGAGCCCAGGGAGAAATGGGTTCAGCATTGGCTCAGGAGTGATGGCAATTACAGTAGACCCCGACCCAAAATTGATGTGAAGTTATGTTGTTCAGAGCCAGAAAAGTGCCACAGTTGTTGGTCGTCATCAGAGTAATTACTCTGCAGCTTCTCTTGGGTAAAATGGAGTTAAGTCCTTAAGTCCCGGAGCTAAACAGAAACAGGCACCCTGTGTAAACACTTGTCCCTTGGTGGTTCACTCATGTTTTTTTACCATTTTGCACATTAAATGTAGACGACTGGATACAGACTCAATACAAATTGCATACCACGGTTTCCAAACAAGCGTTACATCAGTTTTAATTAAACAATAACCACTAAACAACAGGCATCAACAAGTAAGTAAAGCTCTTTCCACCCCAGCAGCAGAGACATTACTTTATGCTTTTATCACCTCTAGACTTGACTACTGCGATAGTATCCCGTACGGCCTCTCCTCCACTGCTCTTCAGAAACGACAATACTTTCAAAACTCTGCTGCCCGTCTGCTCACTCTTCCTTGGCTTCCCATTAAACAGCGAATACACTTACATACATTACACTTACATACACTTCTGTGTGAGAGTGTGTGTACCAACATACGCAAAGCGTCTTTGAGTATCATGAAAATACGCTATAAAAACTGATGTATTATTATTATGTATTATGGATTTGCTAAACAAACATTCTCAGTTTATGTTGCTTGATATACTATTGCAAGCTCAAGGTCCAGTCCAATAACTTCAATGCTTTGCTGCACATCATCTGAATCACAAGTGGAATGCTTAGCATTATTGTGACTACTGTGTTGCTTATCAGCAAACATAAACATACTA
This sequence comes from Paraplagusia blochii, assembly GCA_016785265.1. NCBI lineage: Eukaryota > Metazoa > Chordata > Actinopteri > Pleuronectiformes > Cynoglossidae > Paraplagusia > Paraplagusia blochii. The sequence goes on from JAFBJS010006907.1 coordinate 39,238, forward strand.
TCCAGCTGAGCTCCACTCATAGTAGCTAATGTTGCATCCCGATAAACCTATGGACCTAACACTTGTGTCACATTGAGTATGGTGATACCAATTCTGTGTCCCCAGGCAGAAGCAGATTAAGTGTCACATGCATTTTTGGCTCTGATAACATTGACCCGTCATATTGGAGAGGACGGCATGCTCAGATGAGATAGTATAGTGTTGACTGCTCTTCATCATATAAAGTAGCTCAATGAGGTGATAAATTCTTCAATAACATTTGAACTGAATAACTAAGTAGTGTTAACTCTGTGAGGTTCTGTTTTGTCCATAGCAGTGTTGCAGTCATTTATCCCCAGAGAGTAGTCCTCTGGAACGCTCATGAGATGTAGCTGTTTTGTTATAAAAAACATCATAAAACAAATTATTAAAAAAAAATCTTTTATCACAGCAATATTTTAAATTATTTTAAAAAATATGCATTCAGCAAGGCTTATGTCAGTGTTATCCTATCAATAGCATAGGAATCCTCAGGTTCTTTGCATTTTTTACACATCCAAGAGCACACCATAGATCTGCAGTATGTTGTTCACTTTCCTAATGATCAATCACACAAAAGCATGTGATCTTTTCCGACCTCCAAATCTTCCAAAACTAATTATGTATTTTTAACCTTAGTCTGCAGCAGGACAAAAATCAACACCTGCAGGAATGAAGACAAACACATTCTTCACATACGCGTAGTGGCTTAATGAGCCACTGCAAGCTCATCCGTCTTAACATGCGCCACATATTATCACCGCAGTATCTTGTCATCTGAACAAGATGCCCAAGGAGTATGAACCCTAGCACTGTATCACAAAGAGGAGAAGAAGGGTGGTCTAAAAAAGAAAATGCGGTGCGGGAGATTTTGTTATTTGCGTGGATTAACTCTATACAGTCAGATTGATGTTAGGAAAATTTCAGAATACATCTCTATTCTATAAAACTGAAGCTATGACATAGCAAAGCTGGTTTCAATGGTAATGGAAGAAGAGAATGAATCTGTATTCGTCAATAATGCAGGTTATTTGTCAACTTCACTGATACAAAATAAATGTTTGTATTATATTTGAACACTTTTTGGAATGGATGTGAATTTTCTTTAATTTTCTGTTAAATGGTCCATGAAGACACAGGGAAGTAAATGACATGTTCATGAGAGGTTTTATTTATTGCTAATGTTATTAATAAAAAAACCTTGATACATTTCCATATTTACGACATTTCCTACATACAGTGCCCTACCCTAAGAATACTGTAAGAATAAATTTTTAAAGTCAATTAAACAATTTTCTAAATCTCCTAAGACTCATTTAACCAAAAAGAAGCCCAACATCCTTCTTACGATCACATAATCCTATTCCACAGAGTGACACACTTCTGCAGCCCATGTCCAAAGACAGTGGATGGTATGCATGACATTAAGTTAACCCAGCTACTAAATAATTAACATGACATGATAAATAAGTAAGCTAATAAATAATGCATATAGTAATTATTCATCCTAAAAATTCAGGCTTGATGTGATGCAGATGCTCCTGAACTAATGTAAACAAACAAACAGTGAGTAAATATAGAACATGCTGAGGTCTAAAAACCACTTTTTAAGGAAAAAAACTGTTTGTCTTCCTGTCTAGCAGTGTCCACATGCAGAGATAATTAGAATAAAAAGTAGAGATAAGAAGTCGTCTATGTCAGATATTTTTTATATGTAAAAATGGCTACTTTAGGTCTAAATTAATCACCATGGACTGGAAAACTGTCTTTGTCTCCAAAGTAAACTGTAAACAAATATAAACTTACATGAGCACCAATAAAAGTCAGTACAAGTTAAAGGGCTTAGAGTTCAGATCCAGACAATTAGAATCCAATTTAACACACAAATTGCACTTGGTTGGGAAAAAAAAAATCTTTCTTAGATGTATTTTTTAGCTCCCAATGCCTCTGTGTGATTAGTTCAACGTATTTTTTATAATGCTACTCCGAAATAAAATTTGCAGCATGTGCATTTTGCTACACACAGTAGCATGAGAGTATGAGCGATGTACAGTAGGGAGAAAAAGAGAACCCTCTCAGGCAAGTTTTGAAACATATATGAGCTGAGGTAAAGATAAGGACAAACACAGAAAACCGATTATATTTAGACAGTGATGTCATGGCAACAAGAACTGTACAGCACAGAAGAAGTGTTTTACTGCACATGCTTTCTAGCCATGCAAGGTATCTAGACAAAAACGAATCTGTTACCTAACCTATTAGCACCTAATGCCAACTAATCTTAGCACCATTGTATTTCACCATCAGAAACAAGCAGGAGGAATAAAATAAAATACCCTTGAAATCCCTCAACTCCTTAAATGACTATTATCATTAGTAAAACAGATCTGTGCAAAATGTCTTTAGGGTAGGTGTAAAACTCTTAATAGTATACAAAGAATCACAAATGACAGAAACAAATAGGTCAGGAATGCTAGAATTTTCTCAAGTAAACTAATATTCACTACTCACAGCACCCGGGGAGTTGTGAGTAGGGACTGTGCCATGTCCAGGGCACCTGAATGGTAACCTGGTAGTTGGTGGATTCGAACTTGGACCCCAGTCCTCTTCCTAAACCACTGAGCCACCACTTCCCCTTAGTTTACATAAGATTTAAAAAAGTCAGCGAAAGATTTTCCTGCATCTCTTAAAGTTCTCTCTCAGATTATATATCCTAGGCACTGTGAAAAAAAAACTCACACCATTTTCTGCATGACTCATAAACCCTAGTCATCACATTAAAATGGAGGTCAGCCTCAATAGGATTAAAATAGACCATTACAAGGACCAGTCAGTGTGTGTGTGGACTCACCTATCAATGCTGATGGCGCACAGGTTAAGTATACTGGCGGTACACATCATCACATCCAGCGTGACAAAGATGTTACAGTAGAGTCGGCTGAAAAGCCAGGCACCGCCGACCACCTGCAGAGGACAGACTCACAGATTAACAATGCACGCTTTTCACATCATCATCTGCTCTACCGTGAAGTGCGAAGCAGCTGACCCCTGCACACACCCACACTCACATATAGTCAAACATGTGGCACCACAGCAATCAAGCTGTAAAAATCTGATCACACCGTGCTCAGCTTTTACGAATAAAGGGACACACCTGGGTAATGTTAGTTTAAATCAGCAGTTCTTTTCCTTTTTTATGCAGCTTCTAACCCTCCAAAAGGAAACAAATAATAAATACTGGCCTGTATTTTAGTCGGTAATGGACCACAGGCTTCAAAATGCTGGGAAAAGAATTTAGGGACTGTGTGAAATGCATTTCTGAGACTCAGGAAGAAGTTAGTTCCACTTTTCCACCTCTGGTCCTACCAGCAGAAACCTGCTTCAAAGGACATGACTGAATCTCTTAATGGTCAGAGAGGAATAGGTTGGATACTGACTGCCAGCACCAAGTCCTGCAGAACTGCATGTATGAGACTGTATCGCACCAACACTGCACACAAAATATATTTACACACTACACACAACAGTTGGACATTATAGTTTTTATAGTGAAAACTCTGCAACAACCAATGGTATTTTCCCAAATAACACAGTGACTAACAAGAAATATAGTTTGCCTTATTTAATCAAAATACATGCAATAATATATTAAAATGTGATTTTATATATATATATATATATATATATATATATATATATTATATTATTAAGATGTTCTTATGGGAGGCATGGCATGCTTACTTTATACAAACTTTTTACTTTATTTTCTCATTAATATATCCCTGAATCCCATAATTTCCAAGACTTAATACAGTGGATATAAAAAGTCTATACAGCATTGCTCAAAGCCAGGTTTTTGTGATGTAAAGAAAAGACACAAGCATCAATCATATAACTTTTCATCTTCTAATCTAAGATGTAATAGGCAATTAAAAACAGACTGAAATCTTCTGAAATCTCATGCGGGATATATAATAACTAAAACCCTAAAATAACTTTGTTGCATAAGTATGTACACCCTGTTATAATATTTTGTTGAAGCCCCTTTAATGACAGCACTCAGTCTTCATGCTTCTATGAGTCTGGCACATCTTTAAGTCCCAATATTTACCTGTTCTTTTTTGCAAAATTGCTCCAAATCTGACAGACTGTGAGGGCATCTCCTATGCACAGCTTTCTTCCACTGATGTTCAATCGGATTCAGGTCTGGGCCAAACCTTTAACCATTCTTATCCTGGTGATGCTATTCTTTAATAGATTTTGAGGTGTGAACACTCCAAGGCATGATGCTGCCACTACCATGCTCCACTGAAGGTATGGTGTTCGCTGGTTGATGAGCAGTTTTGCTTTTGTGCAAATTTATCTTTTAGAATTTTGTTTCAACAAACCAAAACACATATTTCCACATGCATTTGGGAGACAAAATGTAGCCTGGCTCCGATGTTTTTCTACGAAAGAAAAGGCTTGCCGTCTTCCGTCTTGCCACCTGTGGAGGCGTGGCGGAGGTTAGCGGTCAGCAGTGGTAGAGAGCACGCAGGAGTGTACATAATGAGGTCTCTCCCTGTTTAAGTAGAAGCCGGAGCAGAGGGAGGAGAGCTGCAGGTGGAGTAAGACCAGAGACGCCATAGTGAAATCCATGAATAGACGCTAAAGACGGGCCACGAGAATTACACCTGGGCGTAACAGTGTTGTTGCCAGCAGACCGTCCAGAGTGCATAATTGAACGATAAAGCCTGAAACCTTTGTGAGTGTCGGTGTGATTGTGTCCAAGGAGGACTAGCATGTTACACCACCCTTCCCCAACGCCCATGGAGGACATATGGAGGAGACAGTAGATTGTTGTAACATGTACATCACAGCCAGTACTTGAGAGATATTCCTGTGACTTCTTCAGTGTTACTGTTGACCTCTTGGTTGTTTCCCTGACCACTTCTCTCTTTGTTTTTTTCCATCAACTTTGGATGACTGTCCTGTTCTTGGTAAGGATTTTTGTTGTGTCATATTTTCTCTACTTCTTGATGACTGTCTTCACGGTGTTCCATGGTTGATTTAACTTCTTCGAATTTGTTTTGCACCCTTCTCCTGACTGACACCTTTGAATATTGAGATCTTTCTGATGCTTTGCAAGCTCTGTGCTTTCAAATCATCTAGAAAAGCAGATTTTTATTGGTATTCGTCAGCAGGACTCTACATGGTGTGTGCTCACTCCATTTACCATAAGTTTGCATGCAATTGGCTGAATCCAAACACAGCTCATGCCTCCAGTTATACAGGTGTGGTTGTTTATGCAACAAGGTTAAAATAAGTTTTTATTTTTCCCTGGTAAAGACTTCAGTTTGATTTTCATTTGCCTATTACATGTTGTAGGTTAGGTTAACAGTGGAGAAAGTTATATTAATAATGATAACTTCTGGTTATCATTGTCGCTTTACAAAAAAAAAACAGAAAACAAGGGGTTTATGAAATTATTTATGTTTGAGTCATGTTATTTCATCACAGAGACCTGTGATATATCCACTGTCATTATAACCACTAACTCAGAGTTTTAATGTACAATGTCGTACTACTGACCTTTATCTTGTAGTCTATCTGTCCATGTATTATTCATCATTACAAGAGCTTTCTTCTGGCTGAGTTTGCACTTTGACTATACTTCTACTATTACAACTTTTAAGCTTTTTATTATAAAATATCTTTCTTTCATTTTCATCTGATTGTCTGTTGTCAGGCCTTAGGGGCAGCAGTCTCCACAACTGCCACCCAAATCACTTTGCTCCATACTGTAAGCCTACCTGTGGGTGGGCGGCCCCCTGGAAGTTATGCATGTCAGTGGTAACTGGCAGCTGGTAGATTTTAACCTAAACCCGTATGAACCCAAGTCCACTTCCTTAACCACTAGGCCACCACTGCCATTGTAAAAGTATGTCACATTATTTGTAGTACTTAAACAGTACTTAAACACAAAATCGTTTTCATGTAGCAATTATAAGAACACTGAAATTAAGGTAAGGTATGTCAACTGAATGTTAGTATTTAATGTTATAAATGTTACATCAAAATAATTTATTTAGTCTTTTCTGCAGGCAAGTTTGATTTTATTCCCTGAAAAAATGTTTTTTAGATAAATCCTTAATATTGCATTGTATTAATGAAGGTACCATAAAAGTTTTGTGGTAAAGGATGGCAAATTACTAAGCTGATCTGCCCTATATTAATGATTGTCCTCTCAGGTACTGTTTTGACAATGGAAGGACACTGTAAATTTGAGGTAAATAGCATTTCAAGGTGACAGTAACTGGTAAAAATACAGATTTGTATATCAGCGAGAGAAGATCACCATTTGCTATTGTCTACATCTATACAATATAGATATTGTAGCTGTAGCTTTGTGGAACAGGACAGTAATCGAAAACAGCACATGCATCAAAACTCAACGAGAAAACCAAAAGAAATTGATTCATGAGGCTGGGATTGGTTCACACTATTGATTGACAGCATCCTCTAAAAGGGGAAACAAATAGTCACTGATAACTGGATAAATTACCAAAGGGCAAAAAAAACAATATATTGTACACTAAGGTACCATAAAAGTTTTGTGGTAAAGGATGGCAAATTACTAAGCTCAAGCTGCATTGATTCGAACCGTTCTCTTCTGATCTGCCCTACAGAAGATCAGACTGTGGATGCTCTGAGCAGTAAATCACAGCACTTTGATTACCTTGAATCCAATCTAAAGGTCAAAAGTCATTATTTAAAACAGAGAGAGCCAAGAAAATGTCATTTTAGCCGTGCCTCCCTCTAATAACTAATATCTTTCTCTAATATTTAAAAGGTCAAACTGGCTAGGAGAAAACACATCAAGAAAAACTGCAACAACAACAATCGGGCTCAATGCTTCACTAAGGAAACAAGCCACACATGTATGTGGACAGCAAATACTGTGCATGCTGACTCACACTGCCTGCCTGTGCATGTGATCTACGCAATGTAAAGGGTGGGAATAAAAATATATCTCCCTATTTATAGATAGATTAATAAAGAGGAGGAGCCTAATCAGTTGAAACCACATTCTTTAACTGGTGTTATCTTTCATGAAATATAAGTGAGACTGTGGCTTTGGAAAAACTTTCTTTCTTAAACCTTAGTTGGACAAGCTGGGAAGTGTAGCGGTAACTCAGGACCACCAGTGCTTCCTGCCTCATTAACAAACTACTAACCACTCAAAAATGTTTGCTAGTTTAGCAAATGTGTTGTAAATCCATTCTATTACAAGTCTACTACACCTTCTCCTTCATCTCTTTTCGGCTTGTGCCTTTTTCAGGGGTTACCACAGCTGGTCAACAATTTCCATCTCACCCTGTCCCCTGTATCCTCAACTCTAACCACCCCCATGTCCTCTCTCACTGCATCAATAAATCTCCTCTTTGGCCTTCCTCTTCTACCTGGTAGCTCTACTGTATCTCTAGCTTTCTTTTACCAATATAACCACTGTCCCTCCTCTGAACATGTCCAAATAATCTTAATCTGTCTTCTCTAGCTTTTTCTCCAAATCTTCCTGTCTGTGTTGTCCCCCTAATCACCTCATTCCTGATCCTGTTCAATTATATATATGAAAGAGGATTTTAAAGAGACCATTGTGAGGGTCAGTTTTACAGCAGTTTTGTTGTTCCTATTTAACTGACCTATCAATGCACCAACACAAAAAAATAAAAAAATTTAACTCATTTCATAAATTATTAACTGTAATATAAGTATGTCATACGTGGGGCAAGCTGCCAAATTTGCTCATTAATGTGAATTTAATTTCCAGCTCTAGTGGTCTGTCGAAAAAGGTTTTTGTAATGACTGAGAAAAAATAAATAATTTCTCACATGCCAGCATTACTCCTTTTAAAGGACTGTCCTTATGGGACAGATCAGCACCTTTCTCATTACTTACTGGTTTTAGATGCTGGCTGCTTTTTCAACAAAATAAAATGTTCCTTTATCATCCGTAACAAGTACACCTCATTAGTGCTTAAAATGTCAGATTTAAAATTACCTTTGTTAAAAATAATTTAAAAAAATGGAAGAAAATCTTCTCAATTTTTTACTTTCCTGCAGAAAAATGGAAAAATTTAATAGTGTTATTCTTAAATTTGAGTTATCAGTCAGTTTCATTGACAACGCATAGATAAGGTTTAGTACAATGTGACTTAAGATCAAAACTAATGCTGGAATTGTTAAGAACAATTACACCTCACGAACTTGGAGAAGTGACACATATAAATTTATTTAATCTAATTATCTTTGTGACAGATTTAATTATGAAGCAACTTTAAATAGGTCACTGCAAATAAGCTGTTTCCATTGGTCAGATTAACGCCACTAATGAGCATGAATAAATCCATATTGGGTCGGGAAAAACAAACAGCAATTGCTGCAGACACACTCTCATCCTTCCGATTTATGCCCCAAAAGACGAATAGTACCATGCAGAGAGATAAGGTCGCTTACTTAAGGGCACAGGTATCTACTGGGAACAGCAACAGTGAGTCCAAGTGTTCTTGCCAAGATCATGCTGACAGAAACAAACTATCAACCCTGCAGTCACAACAAGTAAGTCTGGTGACCCTCAGATCAGAACAAGTTCACTGTGCTCATAGATGTTATTTAAACATATGTAACATAACTATTTTCATCCTATTTTCGCCCATTGTCATATCTAATGAAATGACTACTATACTTGTGTCATACTATTGTGTATTGGTCCCTAATGGGATTTTAGGTCTCCAATTAAATATGAAATATGATATATTCATTTGATAAAAAAAGAAAACAACTTTCCTGCATGATGATTCAAAACTATAACTGAACCTTTACAGTTCTCTCATTTGTCACTTCCTGATCAGAATGCTTGAACATTTTTGTCAGAACCAAAGCAGATTTCCTAGTCTTCAAACAAGTATATTTACCTACAACCTAAAATAGTAGAAAATTTCTCCTTTTTCAAGGCACTATAATTTCTACACCAAATTAACAGTTCGTACGTAGATCTTTCTGAATCGCTACAATCTTATACCAATTATTTTACAATTAATATTTTTATTTTATTTACAGCACATAATTAACATGCCTGAAGGAGATTTGCTCTCTATACATTTACAGTAAAATGTCCATGAACCATTCCAATAATTTACAGTGGCAGAAGCTGTTGCCTTCACCGACGGACCGGTCCATGGGTGAATTGGTGCTGGGCCGCAGAGAAATAATGTTTCCTTTTTGCCCCATCAGGCTATTACTTCCACTTGATCCATACCCATATCAACAAAAGAACTGACCAAGAGAATGGCTAGGATTCCATCATCAATCAGAGTCATTGATACAAGATTATAACATTTTATACTGGTCTGGTAGCAGAAAATTATAGGCTGTGTGCACTTGAGAAATCCTTGTTGTGCCCATGCACAGTTAATTCAGGTAGGAAGATTTTACAGGTAGTAAATGATTTCAGAACACTGGAAATTTCATTTTATTAAGGTGGGGTGTGAAACTGTTCCTCGAGGGCCGCTGTGGCTGCAGGTTTTTGTTCTAACCTACCCAGTGCAAACTAGTTGACCAATCAGCTGCCTGGAGACTCAGATCAGTTGATTGAAAATTCAAGTCAGGTGTGCTGCTGGTTGGT
>JAFBJS010006924.1:0-27133 GCA_016785265.1 Paraplagusia blochii
CAACATGATGCCGAAAAACTTGTGCATGCATTTGTTTCCAGTAGACTGGACTACAGCAATGCACTTTTCTCAGGCCTTCCAAAAAAGTTTATAACTAAATTAGAGCTCATTCAAAATTCTGCTGCCAGAATACTAACTAGGACAAAGAAAAGGGAACACATCACCCCTATCTTAGCAGAGCTCCACTGGCTGCCAGTTTACCATAGAATTGATTTCAAAATCATGCTACTTGTCTACAAAGCCTTAAATGGTCTCGCCCCTTCCTATATTTCTAACACACTGTCTCTTTACACTCCTGCCCGAGCCCTCAGACCTGCTGCAGCCCACCGAAGAAGATCGGGGAAGCTGCCTTCATGTACTACGCTCCCAGAAAATGGAACACCCTACCACTGGACATCAGGGAGGCCCCCTCAGTGGACTGCTTCAAGCAAAGCTTAAAACTCACCTCTATAAAATTGCCTATCCATAGCTCTACTAGCCCTGGCAGAGGGCTCCCAGGGAGGCCGTTGGTTCTGCCTGAGGTTTCTTCCTACAAGGGAGTTTTTCCTCAACCCTGTGCCTCCAAGGGATTTTCATACACTATGGCCCCTCTACTCATTGACTTTCTTCTTTTTTTTTCTTTTTTCCTGTAAAGACTGTACTTTGATGCTGTAAATGTTCTAAATGTTCTCTGTTCAAGCACATTGAGCTACATGCCTGTATGAAATGTGCTCTATAAATAAATAAACTTAAACTTAAACTTAAAAAAGTAAGAACATATAATCAAACAGGCATCTTTTAACCCACTTTGCATTACCATGCACCGGACACCATAAATGTCTTAAGATAAAAAAATAATACTGATAGCAATATATTTTCAGCGTCATACCTTTTTGCAGAAAGACTTCCAGTTGATCAGCGCAGAAAGCTTTTAACTCCTTCTCTGGTTTGTCCTTCTTCACAAGAGCAACCACATAGTTGGCTAAAGCAGAGGGGTCTGCATCACAACTGTAGATTAAATCAAAAATAGATTAACCACTATCTTGGCTGATATAAATCAAAATTCTGATTCACTGGCTTCTTCATCCAAGACAGAACTCAGCTTGTGCTATTAGCACACGTATTATTAACTTTACCGTAACCAAAACAATTTTAATATGCAGTAGTTATTACTAAAAGAGCACTTTCCATATGGGTATGTGACTTGTAACTTGAATCGCGTTTTATTTATAACAGATTCAGATTGAGAAAAACTTTACCCCTGAGGGGCAATTCAAGGCACAGCTAAGCAGCATGTTAGTGCAGGCAAGGGAAATAAAATAAGACAGATAGAATAAAAATAAATAAATAAATAAATAAACATGTACAGTAAGGGAAATATGAATAGAGTAAAAATGGTATATACACAGTATATGTCTTTGGACAACCACATATGATATGAAAGTATATAACTGAGTGACATAACAAATATATATACATTATAACATTTAATGCTTGGTTGTTTTTTTAATCACACTTAGCAACATGCGAGAAAACAGCCTGTGGTAGTTTCCTGTGTTGCTACTGACGTGAAATAAAGTTACAAGATCGTGGGCCAGCTATGGACCCTACTACGATAAGAGTAGTTAAAACACACATGGTCTTAAGAACATTGTTATTTCTTACACTTAAAACAGGGACCAACGGCCACTCTGTTTTTGACCCATGCGAGGCCAGTTAGCGGTCGAGGCGGTTCGCTAACTCGTGCAAGAATTTGTCATCAGTTTCTAGCGGGTTTCCATTGATGCCAGGCTAAGCTGCTGGCTAGCTAGCTAACGCAGCTACAGTACGTAGCATGCGAGCTAAATGTCATATCGATTCAATACTTACATTGGCTCCAGGAGTTTTGCCAGCCACGACTTCAATGCCTCCACATTCTCTATGATCATCGTGAGAAAGGCTGCAATACTGTTTATGAAATAAAAGTGCGTGATAATAACCCTACTTTCATCATCTAATATTTTATAATCTTAAAGGCCTCCTCTCTCTTGCTTGCAGGTCGTACAATGCGCTTTACGACATGGCAACACACTGCGAATTTGCCGTAAAGCTGTTATGATAGACGTTATTATGACGTTATGATAATAATGTGTATTTCGTCGTTTATTATATTGTATTATTTTTACAAGCACGCATGTTTGGTGTGGAAAGATGTTTTTATTAACATGAGATATTCAATCTGTATGATTTTTACACTTAAAATTATACGACATAGTTGAAGAACCTAGGGACTTCAACTCCCAGAATACCACACGCGGTGAGTGTCGTCAGCTAGACACCGGCAGCGGCGTGGGTTTCTCTTGTCAAACTAAAAACTCTTCCAGCGTCGCAAACAATTACCCGTAGGTCTCTTAGGTCGAAATGGGGGTAAGTCTATTATTTTAATTACAATTTCCTCTGAATTATAACGGAGTCATTTGCTTTTAAGGTGCTTTAAACACTTTATTATTTAGTGCGGCTTTGCTTTCGGGTAGGTAGCATGCTAGCTGTTGAATCGAGAGCAAATACAGTATATACTCACTCAAAAAAAAGTATATACATATGGTTTATAGTTAAACGTGTGTCTGTAAATTAACGTCATTATGTCGTAAGATGGGATATACAGCCGCCATTTAAATACTAATTTTTTTCTTTAATGAATTAAATTATCCGTGACGGCTTTTAATGTCCTTGATTCTGTGTCAGGAACGGAAAGGAACGGCAAAGTTGGACTACCTGAGAAAGATTGAAATTGAAGTCCAGGAGAAATGGGAGAAGGAAAACGCATTTGAGCACGATGCGCCGTCAACAGTTGGGGAAACCACCAAGTGAGCAGCTGTCATTTATACTTTGATGAAAAATCATGTTTTTTAATTTTAGAAGTTCCAGGAATCTGCTAAATTGTTTTATTTTTAAGGTAGCATTTTCGTTAGGTTTATTATATATATTGTGTATATTTGAAGACACAACCTAAACCATTTGTAGTATTTTTGTATAACAATGTCATTTGTATCTTCCAAGTAGTCAGACCATGCATGGGCAAACTAAGGCTCTGGGGCTGGATGGGGCCCCGCTGAGCTTTTCAATGTGGCCCGTCAACTGTTTACAAATTAAACAATTTATTTATTTTATTTTATAAGTCTGCCTTAGCCCCTGCAATGCTTATGTTGCTCATAAGAAGATGTCATTAAGGCTATTGGAACTGAACCATTTCATGTTTTATACGTGACTTTTACATGCCGTTTATTGTAGTTCAAATGAGCGCTCCATCGTTGTGCTCTTCGATTCTTCTAACTCTGTGTACAATTTTAGGACTAATTGTGGCCATCAAGTCAAAAAGTTTGCCCACAAGTTAGACAATATGGCACACATTGAATTTATATACGAATCCATTTTTATTACCACTTTCCTCATTTACCATGTGTTTTGCCAAAATTAAAGGATATAAAGCTTATCAGTAGCAAAATTTCAGTAAAATAAAAACAAACAAATAAAAATTATGTATTAATATAAACAGAGGGTCACATTTTTACAGTTATATTTAACTTGCGCTCAAATCATAACTACACATATATCAGATTTTTTGAAAATAATCAAAAAGGAAAATGAAAACCTTTTTTTGCATTTTGAAACAGGTGGTCATGTTACAGTGATTTGCAAATAACCCTTTTCCTAAATCTTCTATATTTTTACAGCAAAAGCAAGTACTTTGTCACCTTTCCTTATCCCTACATGAATGGCCGTTTGCACCTTGGCCACACCTTCAGCTTGTCAAAGTGTGAGGTATGTATACACCAGTTAAAATATAAACGATCTTTACATAAAAAGAAAAAAAAAAACAAAACTCATGGAAGCGTCTAGGGTTAACTTTTTGTTGTTTTTTTTTTTAATTCTCAGTTTGCTGTTGGTTATCAAGCTCTGAAAGGGAAGAAATGTCTTTTTCCTTTTGGGCTCCACTGCACAGGGATGCCAATAAAAGTAAGTGTTTTGTCAGCATTCAATCAAATATTTTCAGGCTTATCCAATTAGAAAAGTAAAAGGGAGATATTACTGCAAGGAAAAAATCCTCTGCTCCCTTAAGCTCTTACACGACTGTCCTACTGTATATGTGTCCTTTTTTTCTCCTTGTTTTATAACACTACATTACTATTTTATCCTACAGGCTTGTGCAGACAAGCTAAAAAGAGAGATGGAGCTGTATGGAAACCCTCCACAGTTCCCAGATGAAGAAGAAGAGGAGGAGAAGGAGAAGCCCAAGACCTCTGATGAAATAGTCATAAAAGACAAAGCAAAGGGGAAGAAGGTCTGTTCCAGAAACAGGATATATTGCATTTTTAACATTTAACGTTTATTTTGAGTCACTTAAGAATGTTAGTGTTGTGAGGGTTCTTCAGCAAGATTTTAAGAAACTGGAGCTGGCATCGGACTTCAGAAAAAACTAATCTGACATAACACACATTGTACTTTCATTAATTCAAGTATCAATTCACTAATCATTGATCTAATACCAGATTGTTATTTACTATAAACACTGGACAATGTTTTCGTATCTTTGAAGCAACTCAGCTTGAAATACCATCTATTTTCCAGCAATTCATTTTTGCATGATTCATCCTCCAGAACTTTGTCTATACTATAAATCAGACCTTATATGGATTTTTTTTTCTACATCTAAATGTTGCTGTCAACAACAAACTGCCAAGAATTGCTTTGCCTTTTCAAATTCTGTCTGTTTTGCATTGTATTATAGAGTAAAGCTGTTGCCAAATCTGGAACGTCCACCTTCCAGTGGGACATCATGAGGTCTCTGGGTCTAACTGATGGGGAGATAACCAAGTTTGCTAATGCTGAACATTGGCTGGAATATTTCCCCCCATTGGCTGTTAAAGACCTCAAACAGATGGGCGTCAAGGTGACTTGAAATACTGATCTAAACCAACTCAGTGTGGAATGTTCTCTTCTCCTGTTCCTTTATACATAACCACTCTTAATTTATGCATCAGCATGTGTCAAATGAGATTTGTAGCGCCTTTAGTGGTGCTTCCCTTAGGCAGCTGAGCTGATTTAAAACTATGAGATTCATCAATCACAGTGGAATTCCATCAAAGTATGTCCATGTTATGATGGTTGGCAAAATCCTTGTCACAGGTGGACTGGAGACGTTCCTTCATCACCACAGATGTGAATCCCTTTTATGATTCCTTCGTCAGGTGGCAGTTCAACACTCTGAAAGAGAGAAAAAAGATCAAGTTTGGCAAAAGGTATAAGAAGCTTTTCTTTATAATATATATTCCTATTCATTATATGAATTATTATTATCTTAGTGTCAATTATTGTCTTTGACCTAATCCACAGATATACCATCTACTCTCCAAAGGATGGGCAGCCCTGTATGGATCATGACAGGCAGACAGGAGAGGTATCCAGCTCAGTAACATCTTCATTTGATATTTATTTCAGTATTTTTCTTTTGTCTGACTTCTGATGTAATCCCAACAGTCTTTTTCCGTCATGTAAACAAAGTTAAACAGTGTTGCACTGTTGTTATTCCATGTTGCTTAGGTAATGTAATTTATGTGTTTTATTTCTGTTATTATTGTATAGTTTAACATGTTGATTTAAAAAAAGAAAAAAAAATCTTGTTCTAACTTATGTTGTTAACCCTATTTTTTTTAACCACTCTGTTGTTTTTATCTTTAGGGAGTTGGACCTCAGGAGTACACTCTCATCAAGATGAAGATTGTGGAACCATACACAGGCAAATTCAAGTCCAAGGTTTTCTACAGCAGGTGAAACTGAGCACTTATCACATACATTGAAAACCCTACTTCTGCAGAACCTGTTAATCCCTTTACTATTGATAGAAAATAACAAAAAAAAAAATCAAGAAATAAGCTATATACCTCATATTTATGATGTTTTCCTCTAGCGGCATGAAGGGCAAAAGCATCTACCTGGTGGCGGCCACTCTAAGACCAGAGACCATGTTTGGCCAGACCAACTGCTGGGTGAGACCAGACATGAAGTATGTTGCCTTTGAAACCGCATCTGGAGACGTTTTCATCTCTACCAGTCGTTCTGCCAGAAACATGTCTTACCAGGGCTTCACCAAAGAGAATGGAGTGGTGCCGGTCATCATGGAAATACTCGGACAGGTACTGAGTGTGTTCTTAATGCACATGCATACATGCTGATGACATAAGAAATACTTATACTGATGTTGCTTTGTAAAAATATTATTTGTGAAGAGAAAAAGGCTAAATTTGTGATGTATCTTGGAGTCTTTTGCAGTCTTGTAAAGAATCTATTTTTCACTCCCACCTTGTTCTTCTTTTCCTTTCAGAGTGTCCCTTTTTTCAGGGCGAGTCAACAATTTCCATCTCACCCTGTCCTCTGTACTTTCTACTTTAACTCCAACTACCTCCATGTCCTCTCTCACTCCATTCCTCTTTGACTTTCCTTTTTGTCTTCTACCTGGTAGCTCCATCTCTACTATTCCTCTACCAATGTATCCACTGTCCCTGCTCTGAACATGTCCAAACATCTCAATCTGGCTTCTCTAGCTTTTTCTCCAAACCTTCCTGTCTGTGTTGTCCCTCCACTGATCTCATTCCTGATCCTGTCCATCCTTGTCACCCCTAAAGATAACCTCGGCATCGTTAATTCTGCCACCTCCAGCTCTGCCTCCTGTTTCTTATCCCACATTATATACTAACAAAAACAATTGGTGAAAGGCGTCCATGTGATTGATACAGTAAAATGTCGTTAGGTATACTTAAAACTGCTCAAGATGTTGATTGTTCACAAAAACATTTGATCAAACTGTTTTGTCAATACTGCATTCAAAGGATCTATACAAATACCTTTTCAAATGTGCATCTAAGTAAGGATATAGTTTATTCAGCATGTTGTGAAATAGGATCAAGCATATTAAAGCAAATAAGCATATTTCAGTATATTATTTTCTGCTTCTATTCAGGACATCCTTGGCTCTGCACTGAGTGCACCTCTGACCTCCTATAAGATCATCTACGCTCTGCCCATGCTCACCATCAAGGAGGACAAAGGTATAAGATGAACCGTTGAATAATTTGGATTCCTTTTGGTGTACTGTAAAAACTCACCAGAGTCATTTGGTGTGTTTAATTTTTTTTAACACTTTTGGCTATTGTCGCTGTAAAACTGCTGTGTTGCTCTGTTTCTAATCAATCCATGTCCGAGTGCAAATTTATAATAATATAATAACACAATTGTTTCATGTGAGCTGTCCATACTGTGGTCCTGTGCCATAGGTACTGGTGTGGTGACCAGTGTTCCTTCGGATGCTCCCGATGACATCGCTGCTCTCAGGGATATAAAGAAAAAGCAGGTGATGAAAGAAGAAATCTCGAACCTCTTTCTTATTAGATTAGTGTTGGTTCAGAAATGTTTTAAATTGTAGAAATCTGAACATTTTTGTCAACTTCTTTGATTCCCAAGGCTCTTCGAGAGAAGTATGGTATTGAGGACAAAATGGTGCTGCCTTTTGAGCCGGTGAGTCATTTATGTTGATTTGTATTTATAACTTTAAGTTAGTAGCTTTATAACTTTAATTGTGTGGGACCTGGGTCCGCAAGGCCCTGGGTTCGAATCCCCCTACCGCCAAGTTACCACTGAGGTCCAGTGAGTATGTCACTGTCCCCACTCACAGCTCCCAGGGTTGCTCACAGCTGCCCTCTGTTCACTTTGGTGATGGGTTAAATACAGAGGTCGCATTTTGTTGTGTGCAGTGGTGTGAATCACAATGTCACAATCACAAGGAGTTTGCTTTCCGTTTTTCCTTCTGTCCTAGTTCTTAGGAGTGCAGCAACAGATGTCTCCATATGACTGTTTTTCTCATCTTTTTATGGGAACTTAGGTCCCCATCATAGATATCCCAGGCTATGGAAACCTCTCAGCTCCTCTGGTGTGCGACGAACTGAAGATTCAGAGCCAGAATGACAAAGAAAAGCTAGCTGAGGCCAAGGAGAAAGTCTACCTGAAAGGATTTTATGAGGGGGTGAGTTACCACAGCTGCAGACATCAGCTCTGAAAGATTCAAGTGGATCATGGAACCAGTTGAAGAAACCACGTCACAGCCTCCAGCTGAAAAAAGGTTTTCAACTGGAAAAAGTTGAAAAGGTTTCACTTTATTGATATTGTCTGTGCATCTGCCTGTGGTTGCTACCTTGTGGCACTGTTGCGAACTACAGTCTATGGCGGATATTCTAGTTGAGGGTGTCCAGAGACTATAGGTGTTGATGAAAACGCTACTGGGTTGCCTGGGGAAGGAAGACAACCTGGTTGTGTGGCTGAGAAAGGCTGAAGGGGCCTTTGATATGCATAACCAGGGGCCGTAGGAAAACACCAGGGGTTGACTGGGACAAGGAATAGGCCATAAGGGCACTTTTCTAAAGGTACAGGAAGGGGACTTCCAGAGAGGGCCTTAAAGTGTATGTTTTGTACCCGATATTTTTTTAATTATTTATTTTTTTGACCTCAATGAGTCACACCTCAAGGCTAAACTCAACAACACTAGCATATATGACATGAGTCTGTATATGCCTGTTTCAGATAATGCTGGTTGATGGCTTCAAGGGGCAAAAGGTCCAGGATGTGAAAAAACCTATCCAGAAGATGATGATAGAGAAGGTAAGCTATTGTTCCACTGTGTTAGAAATTCTTGAAAACTTTTATGAATTTCACAACACTGTTTTATTATTGAATTTACAGGGTGAGGCCGTGATCTACATGGAGCCAGAAAAACAAGTGATGTCGCGTTCGGCTGATGAGTGTGTAGTAGCTCTCTGTGATCAGTGGTAAGTTGGTGTTGCCTTCGAGTTTGATACATTTGTTACTTATAAAAAATAGACTTTGATGTGAGCACTAACTCAAAAGGAAATATTATTTAATGATTTGTCACATAAACAGTCCAGATCTGAGCTTTAAAAGCTCTTAAAATTAGCCGTACAACAATTTGATGAGTTTATTAAATTGACAGAGTACAAGCAACAACTAAGATTTTTTTCCTAATCATTTAATACAGTGGTCCCCAACCACTGGCCGGGCGCCGGTACCAGTCGGGGTGAATTGGTGCCGGGGCGCAGCGAAGTAATGTTTCCTTTTGACCCCATCTGGCTATTACCTACCATACTCATATCAACAAAAGAACTCAGCAATAGAAATGCTAGGATTCCATCATCAATAATAATAATAATAATAATAATGCAACTATATTTGATGAGGAAATATTTTCTCAGCAAAGACAACAACAATAAACTCAAAATGACAAAATTACATTTTATAAAGGTTATTTATCTGCCACAACTTAGTAACCCATACATGAAAATAGTACGAGACATTTAACCAGTCCTTGGCACAAAAAAACTAACCACTGATTTAATAGACACTAGTTTACTAGAGGATAATATTTTAGAATAGTTCACTAAATAATAAATAAATAGGTTACAATTTTTAGAATATAACCATGTTTTGTTCTATGATTCTCACGCGCCAAAAACCACTATACCAAAATATACCACTATAACAAAATAGATGTTGTAAATTGATGAATAAAATAGAGAAATAGTAAAAATCTATTGTTTAAAAATCTGAAGTGTGACTGGATATTGGAAGGTTCATTTGGTTTTGAATTTTAAAGAGTTTTTTTTTTTTTTTTTAACCTGTAATTAATATAAGATCAACAAATTTGTCTTAGGTATTTGGACTATGGTGACGCTGAGTGGAAGCAGCAGGCCAATGTAGTCCTGAAGTCTTTGGAAACGTAAGACGTGTTTTATACCAAAGAAATCCCTTTAAAACTTAAGAATTTGTTTTGAAATAGAAGCGTTAAATGCAATTCTATGTCCCACAACTCTAGATTTTGTGAAGAGACCAGAAAGAACTTTGAAGCGACCTTGGCCTGGCTACAAGAACATGCCTGTTCACGTACCTATGGACTTGGTAGGTGACTGTTTGCATGCTTGTCAAGATGTTATGATGTCTTTATTTTTGTGTGAGTTGATCTAGGAGACAAGATGTAGTTTAATATCCTGACCATTTAAACTGATCCATAAGATATTTGTATATATGTCTGATGTTTCTGCTGTAAAGTAACCTTGTGCTCTCTAGGTGGAGACAGAGGACTGGCAAAAGTACAGCTGTGAAAAGATGTCCTTTCCTAAAGACATAGACATATTTACGCACTGAAAAAATGTATTTTACTTTTAAATATTTAGAGTACTCTTTTAACTTCTGCCTAGGGTGTGCTTTGAGAAATACTTGACATTGGAAAAAGGTAGTTTTTTTTTTACGCTCGCGCTGATGCTTAGAAATGTTTTTGAAGGTCTCACAACATCGGATGTGTATTATAAATGAATTATAGCAACACAGATTTGTGAGATGTTTGTGTGTCTGAAACAAAAAGTATTTTCTGTCAGGTCTCTTTTGTCTTGCCCTGTTGCAAAGAATTAGTAGAAAATTGCAGGATTTACTTTGTGTTTGCGTTTGTTTTGTCATCAGCGTAGTTCCTTTTTTTAACAAAGTGTAAAGCAGCCAAATCAACAGTTTTTATCCCTAATTTGATCTCATTCAGAATTCTCCACAGCTTCACGATTATATGTCGTCTGTCTATGTGCTTGGTAACCATAGGAACACGACTGCCTTGGGATGAACAGTGGCTGATTGAGTCACTATCTGACTCCACCATCTACATGGCTTATTACACTATAGCCCACCTACTCCAGGGAGGCGTGCTCAATGGACAGGGACCTTCGCCTCTGGGCATCAAGTATGGTCAAACTCACACAAACACGGAGAACAAAGTTTCTGCTGTGCTTTTGTAGTTCGGTAAATGCCTCGTACAGCAGATGCTACTGCTGCCTTGATTTAGTCAAATGTAGACAAAGAAACTGTCACAGCTGAGCTTTTGCGTATCCTGCCTACTTTTCTTTAGATGAAATACAATTCTTTATTATTTCTTAATTATTATTATTATTTTTTTTTATTATTATTATTTTTTTCCCTCTACAGGCCTGAACAAATGACGAAAGAAGTCTGGGACTTCATCTTCTTCAAGACGTCTCCTTTTCCCAAGACTGACATCCCTAAAGCCAATCTTCAGAAGCTCAGGAAGGAGTTTGAGTACTGGTACCCTGTAGACGTTCGTGTGTCTGGCAAGGACTTGGTTCCCAACCACCTGTCCTATTACTTATACAACCATGTGGCTATTTGGCCTCAAGACAAGTGAGTCAGTCTCCCTTGTAGATTCAATTAAAACTAATATGAAAACAGAGAAGCAGAGACACCTTTTTTTTTTTTTAAAGACAAGTATATACATTTGCTATTTGTTGTTTACCCTTTTCTGTTCTGCGCTGCTGTTTACTAAGGCAAACATATAAAAAATTAATTGCCCATTAACTTTCTGGTATGCAGATACAAACACATTCAACAGTCAACAGCATTGCAGTGACCAAAGCAGAATGTTTCAGACTTTCTGGGCCTCAAATATGCTGCTCAACAGTTATGTTTGTCACGTCTGTGCACCCAGAATGTTTGTTCTGCTTCTTCTATTGCAACTGGCAGCCTGTCATTAATCTAACTATGGAGCAATTGCTTAATCTATTTATTTATTTATTTTGTCAATTGTGTACATTCGAGATGATTGGTAAGATTTGCTATTCAAATATCAACATAACAAATTAGTAGCCTGTTTTTTTTCCTCCTACAACCAGTTCATGCGTGGATTCATGGCTGAGCTTTGTTCATTTAACCTAAATAATGATATAGTTAAACAAGCCAGGGGAATGGCTCAAGGTTAAATGAACATTCTATTACAAACGTTACTAGGATAAGTGACAGCTGTATTAAGTTGTCAAGGAGAACATAGATAAATTAAAGATGGTGCATTGTTTACCTGGAATTTGCACTCATATTTACATCATCAGGGTTAAAATGTTATTCTGTTGCCAAAATCCATTATACCAATGATTCTCAACTGGTCTCACTCTGGCACCCACATTTTCCTGTGGTCATTAAGTCGAGAACCACTCTCAGAATTTAAACCAAGCAAATTAATTATCTAAAAAAAAAAAAAAAGTTTGAAAATTCACTTCTTTTAACAAACACATTTTAATCAATCAATGCAATCTCTTATTTATCTTATCTCTTATTAATTTCAAAATAAGGGATTTTATCAAATAAGACACATGCTCAACAGCTGATTCACATTATTTACATTTTTGACCAGCTGTTCGCAACCCGTTTAGAACGCGTCGGAACCCACCAGAACTGCTGCATTAGAATAACACATTGGACTAAAAGTGCTTTTGATTTCATCCACAGTGGGAAGTGGCCACAGGCGGTGCGAGCTAACGGACATCTTCTCCTGAACTCTGAAAAGGTGCGTTAAAAAGATTTGGGAAAGACAAAAACTTTTTTTGTCATGTGGAGTCATCTGTTTCGGATGTTTTTTTTTTTTTATCTGACTGACGGGCAAAAAAGTTGACAAACATCTGATACTGTAAGAAGCTTAATTACCTTATGTTCTTGATTTGTGTTCATTCTCTGATAGATTTAAACACAGATGCTCTCAGGAGTCTCTCAATGCTGTAATTCCTTTGTTTTTTGTAATGAACTCAGTCACACTTGGGTGGGCGTACTTGACAGACTGTCGCCAATAACATCTGTTTGTCTCGGTTCCAGATGTCCAAATCAACGGGAAATTTCCTCACTCTCAGCCAAGCCATTGACAAGTTCTCAGCAGATGGTACTTTCGGTTTTGTTTTATTTTCATTTCTCCTTTGTGTCAGTTTGACTCTTCCTCATGCTTCCTTTATGTTTGTGTCTGTGTTCAATGTCTGTGTCACATTTCCTTAAACACGTGAAAAGAATAATCAGCTGCACATTGATATTTGCTACGTATTTTAAGCAAGTCATCAATGTTTAACAATGCTGCAAGAACATTTTACATACATCAATACAAGACCCGCGGAAATTTATATTTCAAAGGTTCTGAATGAAATCACTGCGAGCAATTCAAAACTTGAATTATCCATAACTCCATGGAGACATTTTATTTCTATCTGTTCTCTGTGTGAAATGTGTTAGTGCCTGTGTTTTGTGTAACTTGAATATAGAAAAAATAATCCACGATTAAAAAAATAAAAAAAAATGGACAGAGAACAAGCAACTATATAGACCACATTGTTCTCAATGAGAGAGGAAAACTTTGTCCAACTTCTTCATCTAGAGTTTCTTACTGCTCTTGGTTTAATAATGTATAAATGTTTTTATCACAGCATGACAGAAACAAAACTACATGACCTGACAGCAAACTGCCTCTTCAAGTTCACCCCTTGTCTGAGAGCTTGCAGGTTTCTCTGCAGGACATTGAAGTTAGACTTTTTTTTTTTATATATAAAACTGATTCTGTGAACTTCCCTATGTTGGCAGAGTCTGTAGCAGCATTCACATGTTCATAAATATTAGTAGATGGCTAGCATTTTAGACCCAATTTTTCTATCTTTATGTTTGAAAGCTTTGGTAACCCCAGATTCCTATTCTTCTCCTTTCGGCTTGTCCCTTTTTTCAACAACGAGTCCAACTACCTCTATATCCGCTCTCACTACATCCATCAATCTCCTCTTTGTCTCTTACCTTGTTGCTTCATCTTCACGATCATTCTTCTACTAATGTATCCGCTGTCCCTCCTCTGAACATGTCAAAACCATTTCAATCTGGCTTCTCTAGCTTTGTTTCCAGACCTTTCCGTCGGTGTTGTCCCTCTAATCACCTCATTCCTTATACATCCTTGTCTCCTAAAGAGAATCTCCTGTAAACCTTTCCCATCAACTTAGCTGACTCTCCTTTATCACATTGCGCATTAAATGTTCGTACTAAGCAATACTCTTCTTGCAGGTATGCGTTTAGCTCTAGCTGACGCTGGCGATACAGTGGAAGATGCAAACTTTGTGGAAACCATGGCTGATGCGGGCATCCTGCGACTGTATACCTGGGTGGAGTGGGTGAAGGAGATGATTGCCAACCAGAACAACCTGAGAACAGGCCCTGCAAACACCTTCAATGACAGGGTCTTTGCCAGGTAGGTGGCTAACTACAGAGCCTGACCTAAGTACTTAGACAAAGTGTTAGTGGACTTATTATATGCAGTTATGTAAGAAACCTCAAGAAACCTTTTTCATATTTAATCAAATACACCAGAAATACCAATGATTGAATTAAATGGCAGTTAAATATTAAAATGAAAAGTTCCAGAACAGGTCTTGGGGCAAGTGTAGATTGCAGCAATGAATGGTAAAAAGGTACTATTATTTGTATAATTTCTTGTTCAGAATTTAGGTGATTCGGGTGGTGACAAAGACAGGAAGGTTTGGAGAAAAAGCTAGAGAAGACAGATTGAGATGATTCGGACATGTTCAGAGGAGGGTCAGTGGATACATTGGTAGAAGAATGATCCTAGAGATGGAGCTACCAGGTAGGAGACAAAGAGGAGATTGATGGATGGAGGTAGTTGGAGTCAGAGTTGAAAATACAGAGGACAGGGGGAGATGGAAATTGTTGACTCGCTGTGGGAACCCTTGAAAAAAACGGACAAGCCGAAGTATAATTTTATGCCAGGAGGTGGCGCACCATGACCTGCTATTATAGACAATACTCAAAAGTTGCTATACATATAGGTATTAAATCTTTTGAATGAATACCTATATGAAGTTGAATTTATCCTCCATCTTTAAGAATATTTACATAGACTGCAGTAATGAAACATTGACAGCGACAAAATTGTACCAATGGATGAAATTTATTGATTCAACCAGGCAGTAATACAATCATTAATACTGTATGTATTTACATGAGAACCTTAACACTGAGATCGATGCGTTCAAACGGCGGAACATCAATCGTACCGTGACTTCTGCACACATATTGAATTGCTTTTTCTTTTTTTCCATTCAGCGAGATGAATGCAGGCATCCTGAAGACGGAGCAGCACTACGACAGGATGATGTATAAAGAGGCTCTAAAGAGTGGCTTCTTCGAATTCCAGGTAAATTAAATGTCTTTAAAAAAAAAAATAAAATCAAGTCTGTCTTTCATTTGACCCAGACAAGTCATTGACATATAGTAATTATGGAGAATTATGGACGTTTGTATATTCCACATTTTTATCCTGAGAACGTGACATTTACTGCAGTTAATATACATAAGTTCGGCATAATAAAGAAAGAGGCAATGATTGCAGACGTCTTGACGCCACAGTGTGTCTGTGACTGCAGGCAGCCAAAGATAAGTACCGTGAGCTGGCCATTGAAGGGATGCACAGAGACCTCATCTTCCAGTTCATAGAGAAACAGACTCTGCTGCTGGCTCCAATCTGCCCCCACCTGTGTGAATACACCTGGGGTCTGTTGGGCAAGGTAAGAGGCTCGTTCAATGCACGGTAACATGTCTCATTATGTCATCTGCACGTGCAGGATGTTCACTGTCATTTACCAAGTTGTATTTGTGTCATATCTTTGCTCTCTCTTGTCCTCTCTCTTACAAAAAATATGTTGTAGACATTCAATATTCTGTCAAAAATAAGAGATGCAAATGGATTGATATGCTTTTTACTTTCTTCCTTCTTTTATTCCTCCCTTCATGTCTGCCTCCTCCTTTTTTCCTCTCCTTTTCTA
The DNA here is from genome assembly GCA_016785265.1 of Paraplagusia blochii. NCBI lineage: Eukaryota > Metazoa > Chordata > Actinopteri > Pleuronectiformes > Cynoglossidae > Paraplagusia > Paraplagusia blochii. The sequence goes on from JAFBJS010006924.1 coordinate 15,708, forward strand.
TTTCGGTCTCTTCATGACAGGTTCTTCCGTCTCTTTTTCTCTCTCTACATCTCTACAATCGTCTCTCTCTCACAATACCCGTCTTACCTTTTTTTCTCTACTTTTGCTCTCTTTTCGCCCTTTTGCTCTCTCCATTTTTTCCACTTTTTTTCCTCTTTTCAATATGAACTCTTGCTGTGATCTCTTTCTGTGATGTGTAGCAACTGTAATAGAGCATCATAATTCATAGATGATAGATTTTTTTTTTTTTCATAATTCTGGAGGAAACCAGGTCTAGGTTGCAGCTGAAGACCAGCTTTTGCTATGAGCAAGTATTAATGTGCACCGAGCACATCCTAATACAAACATGATTTCACTTTTGATGGTCCATGGCTGTCTGCTGATCTGTCTGCAGAAATGTCACACATTTATCTGTATGCATCTGTCGGTGCATCGGTGTGCTCTGAATATTATTAAAGGTTTCTCTCTATCTCACACGTTTGACTTTAAAAAAAAGTCATAGCGAGATTTAACACCAATATGAAAATATTTCAAACAAGCCACTACGGAAAAAGCCAGTGCTTTTTTTGTGCCGGTTCCAAGCCCGGATAAATGGTGAATGTTGCGTCAGGAAGGGCATCCCTTGTAAAACTTTGGCCAAAGATGTGAGATAAGATGCTGAGATTCTCTTGAGAAGAGACAAGAATGGACAGGATCAGGAATAAGGTAATTAGAGACAACACAGACAGAAAGGTTTGGAGAAAAAGCTAGGTAAGCTGGATAGAGATGGTTTGGACATCTTCAGAAGAGGGACAGTGGATACATTGTTTGAAGAATGATCCTAGAGATGGAGCTACAAGGTAGGGGACAGAGGAAGGCCAAAGAGGAGATTGTGAATACAGTGAGAGAGGACATAGACGTAGTTGGAGTTGGGGTTGAACTGAAAGCTAGAAGGAAAACATGATTTCAAAACATTTGATCTTGAAATGATCTTAAAAAAAATATCTGATCTGATGAAATAGGTTAGAAATGCTAAATATACCGTGCAATTTTTAATAGGTACTTTCTGCAGGTGTCACTAAAAGAGCTGTGTTTGCATTATTGGTTGGCATTTGTGGTACAACAGTACAAGAGCTTCAAACTCTGATATCCATGTCTAGCGACATGTTGAAAGGTTCCAGGTTCTCGCCACTTGTTCCCGTTGCGATGCTGCAAAGAACACACATTCTTCCTTTGTGCTCATGTCCAACTGGCGTTGTCCTTGCAATGTGGGTTATTCTCATTATTATGGAAGGAATACATACTCTGTTGAACACTCCTCACAGAGAGCCAAGAATATTTTTAACACTCCAATTTATGAATATAAAAGAGAGCCGCCGCACTGTAGATGGGCTTTTCAGTAGTCGCTTAGCAACAAACAAAAGCCCAGTGTTTTCTACAAATCATCTGTTCAGCATCACTTGCTGAAGACCTAAGATGGACATGGTGAAAGACACCACAGTGTGCCATTCACACGCGTGTCGGGGTTAAAGCAGTCTGCTTCTTATCTTGTTTTTTAGCTGCCGTGGCTTCCAGCTGTGAAGTTAAATTGGATTTTACAACGTCCAGTGGCTCGGAAACATTTGTAATGATTTAAACGGTTTCAGCTCATAATCCCTAGATGATGATCTGTTTTAATCAGTGTAATCTGTGTTTTTCTATCCACAGAAAACTTCTGTGACAAAGTCGTCGTGGCCCGTGGCCGGTCCAGTGGATGAGATTCTGATCCGTTCCTCTCAGTACCTGATGGAGACGGCACACGACCTCCGACTGAGGCTGAAAGCGTACATGCTCCCTCCTAAAAGCAAAGTAAAGTGCTGTCCGACGCAATTGTTTAGTACTTTTTTTTTTTATTGCAAGCAATATGAAGATAGTTTTAAAACATTTGAGAGAAACGTCCTTAAGTTTTTTGTCTTTGTCTCGTCTTTGTCTCTGATGTTTAATTACATCCAAACTGCCCACATTCTTGATCTACTGAAATATACAGAACTAAAGCAAGGCTGCTGACAACACTAGCTGACTGGTGCAAAGCCAGTTTGGGTGAAAAGCCTTTACAAAGCATGAGGTCAGAGAATTGGGAGACATTTTTTTTTTTTTGAGTATTTTTTTAATGAAGCGCCAGTGTCTGTATTCTCCGCTGCATGAAAGTTACTGTTCTTACCGAAGCTGTTGGATCGCTGTTACAGGGACATACAGAAAAACAACCATCAAGTATACAGTATTGACTTGTGTTTGGATGGGCAGATAGCTTCAGCTCCCAGAATGATGAAAAAAAAGAACCTTAGGAGAAGAAAGTCTGAAAAGAAAGGAAAAACAATGTTTGATGCTCACAAAGCCAAAGAACATTGTATGAAATTGTACAATTTGAAGGGAGAAGAATTTCCAAATGGGGAAAAAAGCAAGATTCATGTGGTACAGAGCAAAAATAACAAAAATCCTATATAATCTCTAAGATATATTCTATATATGCATACTGTATTTTTTTTTAAATGATGTTTCTTACTAAATTCAAAAGATGTAGACACATTTGGCTTCGGTTGAATCCTTACTCTCTCCGAAAATCTGGCCATGTTTAATTTATGGAGATCATATTAATGGAAATATGCAGACATGCATACAGAACAGGAGTGGAGCGGACTTGACAGCTGTCATGTAAAATCACTTCACAGTTGCCCACACACAAAACCAGCATTAATCAAGCTCAGATCTTCATTAATGCCATCCAGCAGTTTTTGTTTGCTGCTTTGTTTGCTTCTTAATCAGTACAGGTTAGAATTTCCTCTTTTTGCACCTCGCAGAAAGCAGATCCCAAGCCTCCAGCCAAGCCATCTCACTGCACCATTTATGTGGCCAAGAGTTACCCTCCATGGCAGCACAGTGCCTTAACCCTGCTTGGCAAACACTACAAGGTAAGAAAACTCTAGATATATTTGCCTATATGAACAGGATATCTTACTCTCTACATTATGTTATTCAGCACCCCTGTCTTTGACTGTTTCCAGAAAGCAATTTCTTAGTTTGTGTTTCCTCTGTTTTTTTTTTTTGTGGTATATATGTTTAGAATAACAATGGTAGTCTTCCGGACAACAAAGTGATTGCCAGCGAGTTGGGAGCCCTGCCTGAACTGAAGAAATACATGAAGCGAGTCATGCCTTTTGTTGCCATGATCAAGGTATGGCCCGTGAACACATCTTTGAGCTAATGTATACATATGCATACCTTTATTCACTGAATCATCCAGTGTCAAAAGTCCCACAGTATCTCTCACATACTTCCTAGACCTAATTTATAGATATTTTTCCAATTTTCCAGTCCAGCTAGTTGTTCAGGTTCGATATAGGTTTTCCTATATGCTTGTCAAGTAGAGCAGTGGTCCCCAACCACTGGGCTGGGGATCGGTACTGGTCCTTGGGTTAATTGGTGCTGGGCCGCAAAGAAATAATGTTTTCATTTGGCCCCATCTGGCTATTACTTCATCAATAATCATCAATAATGCAACTATATTTGATTAGGAAATATTTTCTCAGTGAAGACAACAACAATAAACTCATAATGAAGCATTGATACAAGATTCTAACTTTTTATACCGGTCTGGTAGGAGAAAATTATAGGTTGTGTGCACTTGAGAAATTCCATGCACAGTTAATTAGGGTAGGAGGATATTATAGGTAGGAAAATATTTCAGAAAAAACGGAAATTTTATTTAATTAAGTGTTATTTATTCCACAAATTAATGACCGGTCCACAAAAGTAGTACGAGGCATTTAACCAGTCCAAGGCGCAAAAAAAGTTGGGGAACACTGAAGTAGAGTATTTTCGCATCTCTGCATTTGACCTCCGTATCATTAATAATTATTAACTTTATTGTTTTGGTTCTGCATTGCGTGCTTTAGGAGAACCTGGAGAAGAACGGCCCAAGGGTTTTGGATCTTGAGCTGGAGTTTGATGAGCGGGCTGTACTCATGGAGAACCTGGTGTATCTGACCAATTCACTGGAGGTAAGTTCTTACTCTCTTCATTATTTATGTGTGAATTAGGACATTAGGACTGCTAAAACAGACTTAAGACTTAAACAAAAGTCTCCTTTTAAAACAGAGATTTTTTTTTTAATAAAGACTTTTGACAGAGGTAACATTGCGTCTAAAGGTAAAAAAGGTAAAATACACAATAACTTATTTCCAGGTTTATTTTTTTTTTCTTTTTCCGTGTCCTCCTTTGCAAATGTCAAGCTCTGGGTTTGAGGTGAATTATGTTGGTTTTCTCAAAGCTTTTCTCCAGCTCAATAGAATCCTGACCTTGTTTGTTGGTCAGAAGAGTTTCATTCCATTGTGCTCTCAAAGGCTAAAGAATATGTAACAGCGTCTTAAGAGGCACTTTTATTTCCTACGCCATTAGATACCGGTCTGATCCATATCCACATTCTGTAAAGTATGTTTTATACATTTTCAATGCCTCTGTGTACTTGTGTGCTCTGGAACGCATCAATGAACCTTCTTTTTTTTTATCAAATCTTGCCGACAGTTGGAGCAGATCGACGTGATGTTCGCATCCGAGGCTGACGACAAAGTGAAGGAGGACTGTTGCCCAGGAAAACCATTTTGCGTCTTCAGATCCGAGGTAATTTCTTTTGTGGTGACGCAGACTGCTTTTAACGCTGAATGTGGGCCGATAAGCAAACACCAGCCGGAGCCTGTTCTCCATTCTGTCATGCATAAAGCAGTACAGGAGGATCCAATGCTGAACTACCAGACTACAGAGTAGTTTTCTTTTCTCTTTCCACCGACTGGCACTGAACGCATCTTCTGAATTTTTATGACTTGATTATTTATTGATACCTCTATTATTTATTCATCAGTGCCATAGCTTGTTCTTTGAAAGTGGCATAAAAGGGCCACATTTGTTATTTCATCCTGCGTGCTGGTGCTGCACCGTCACCTTTTACGATCTCATTACTTCCGGTTGCGTATTTGTTCTGTGTTTTATAGTTCTTTCGGTAAGTACTTGTTTCACTTTGTGCCACACGAGTGCTTATCGTCAGATGAGGGATTTGCGTTGTGTCTTTGACATTTCAGCCCGCGGTATGCGTCTCCCTGGTCAACCCTCAGCCATGCAACGGCATGTTTTCCACCAAGATTGACATACGTCAAGGAGACAGCAGGGACAGCCTGATCCGTCGACTCTGCAAAGTCAACAGACTCATCAAAGGTCAGGCAAATGAATGCATTCCTTCAGCAGCATATTCTTCCTCTTTGCCCCGCTCTTGACTCTGTCTTTCTTTTTTTTTTCTTACTAGACATGTCTAGAGTGAAGCTGATGAGGTATGAGGACCCCATGGTGGGCCCTCGTCGGGTGCCTGTCCTGGGACAGGAGGAACTGGGCAAATTGCCCATCTCCAGCAAGTCAGTTTTCAACATTAATCTAGAGGAGAAGAAGGTGACTTTGTCTGACAATGGCCTCAGTGTGGACGTCGGTGACACTCTGGTTTATCTAGTACAATAGAGTTACATTCACCAGCCGATACTTACAGCGGTGAACAGTGGTGCGTTCAGCGAAAGGTCATTTGTGACTCAAAGCCATAGAACACTGAGTCAGTGAATTTTACAGATAATGTCTGCTTGAAGGAGTTACAGTCATTGATTAACTGAATGAGGAGAGGCTCTTTCCCAGGATGGTTTCAAGAAGTTGGAAGACAAAGTAATTTAAATATGTTTAACATTCTGGACAAGAAAACCTAAGTAATTCAAAAGACATGCCGGTGAATTCTTAATCTTATTGCTGAAGGAAGGGAAATGTCTTATTGAGCCGTCAATCATGAGGATTTTTTTTTTTTTCTCAAAACAAAGTTACCAGTTGTATTTTAAGAAGGCAGTAAAAAGAAACTACGTTAAGGTTTATTAGAAAGCATTTCTCACAGATGATGTTTTCCAGCTATCAGGTCTTTTATTAAACAGTGGCGGTTCAGTGTGGTACAAATCATGGTAATAAATAATCCAGAGCTAGTTTCTGTCTTTTTAATCTATTCTTCCAGCGTTTTCTACAGCACCTTTTAGGGTAAAAGAATAACGAGAGACTTCATTATGTCAAAGGCAAAAAAAAACAAACGTTATAAATACAATCATGGTCTTTTTCATTTGTCCAATCACATCGGTTATCAGGTGGTGCGTTTTCCATTGCGTCCTCCGCCCCAATGTCTGTCATTCCTCTATTTTGCTGCTGTGATGTTTTCTACATTGAAGGTGAGGCACCTCTTAGCCTCTGTCTGTCAAGCAGCTTTCCTGTTTCCTGTTGTCAGCGTGGGAGGCACATGTCTGACTCCTGTGTTTTTCGAGAGAAAAAAATAAAGCAGACAAAGTATTTCACCTCTCGCTGTTGTTTCTCCTCACTGCTTTATCTTTTCTTCATCCCCAAAGATCACGAATAAAACAAATCTTTTTCACAATAACTTTTGCGACTTTATGTACTTCGTATCTGGTTGGTAACTCAAGTTTTGATCAATTAATAACACTGGGAATCTGTAATGGGTTTTGAACTCAATAATTCAGATTAAAGAACTATTAAAAAATACACTAAATGCATGGATATGGCAAAGAGTGGTGGGTGAAGTAAAAGTTGCTGCCTGAATTAGATGCTCTATACATAATGACACAAGGGAGGCTGTTGTGCAGCAGGTGACTGGGTTTTTTGATGGAAAGATGCGCTGTAGATATACCCTGACTGAATGTGTAGGAGTTGAGATGAATGAGTCTGCTGCCAGACTTTACTGCAGTTGACAAATGATAAAAGTTTCTGACCATGTTTTTGTCTTTCTGAGATAAAGAACGAAAGCCTTATTCGTCATTCTGTGGTTTTACGTAAAAAAAAAAAAAGACTTTTAGAACAGCTTCTCCAACATCACAGACTATACTTTATCACACAGACACAATCCACCATACAGTCATCTCTGAAGTTAACTTCTCCTTTAACTCCCTCGGAACGCCTCAGATTTTAATCGATTCCAATCTTGTAGTATACTTTTTTCTATTTTTTTTTTTTTTTTTTTTTTTTTTTTTTTTGTCACTTTTGCTACATCATATTCTTCATACATTCATCTTTATCAGCATATCCGAGGACATCCCTACATTAAATGTTTCCGTTAATAATTTTGCAATTGGCTGCAGCACAACAATCATCTCTGAAAAACATATAATGCAGTCTACGGCCATGATATGCAACACCCCAGTGGTACTGCAGCCCCACCATCTTTGATTTTATTGACAGCTGATTACAGCAAGGACAAAGTCCAAAAAAAAAAAAAAAATCTACTTAGGTCTATTAGAGTTTACAGAACTCTGCTGCGTATCCGGGACGATACGGATAAAGATAAAAACCGAGTCCAGCATAGAGAGGCTGAGTGAATTTGGTCTGGACTCTGAGGAGGAGAGTCATGGTGTCAGAGACGCTGTAGAAGGACAGAAGACCTGCACTGTGGTCCAGATACACTCCTAATCTGGAGGAGGACTCAGGAACTGGGACTTTAGTGCCGATGCTGTCATGATAGAAATGCCAACTGTTGTTTTTACAAAATAAAGACCAGGATTTGTTATTGAATCCAAACCAACATTCACCATATCCTCCTCTTCTCTTGATACTCTTGTATGTGACTGCTACACTGAATTGTCCTCCTCCTCCTTTTCCTCTCCACTCCACCTCCCAGTAACATTGTCCAGTCATACTCTCTTTACTCAGGACCTGAGGACAATCAGTGAATCTCTCTGGATGACTAGAATAATATTGAACTTCTTCAACCGCTGTTACTTTTCTGTTTCCCTTAGATAATAACAGACGTCTGTTCACTATGTTTGGATCCAGAGAGATTTCCTGAGAATATTGTAAGAACTCAGCTCTGGTCTGAGGTTCTGGTCTCAGATCCTTAGAGATCTCAGTCCAGGTGTTAGTCAGACGGTCCTGTAGACCACATCTGATCTTTGCCACATCCTCCTTCACCTCCTCAAAGAGTCTCTGACGAGGTACGTTGATGCTGGATGAGGGTGGAGATGGTCTGAGTGCCGACAGTGAGGGTGTCTGTGAGAGCTTCTCCAGTTCAGTCTCTTTCCTCTTCAGCTCAGTGATCTCCTGCTGCAGCTTCTCCTCAGCATCTCTGACTCCGCAGACTTCTCTGTCCTGCTGGGATCTGATCTGCTGCTTCACCTCAGAAGATCTTTTCTCCATCGGACGGACCAGCTCAGCGAAGATCTTCTCACTGTCCTCCACTGCTTCATCAGCAGTGACATTGACAGTCTCCCCCTGCTGCAGAAGCTCCTTCAGATCTTTCTCTCTGTCCTGGACTCTCTGCTGGATTTCTTGTAGACTCAGCTCCACCTCTCCCTGTCTCTGTGTCCACTCTGCTGCAGCTGAGACGGTGTCGTGACCCTTATGTTGATCCACAGAGCAGAGAGACTGCTGATCAGTGAGACAGAACACATTTCTCACCTCATCATGAATAGAGCAGATGTTCTCCTGGAGGTTCTTTGAGGTCTCCACCAGCTTGTGCTCCTGTAATGGAGTTGATAGATGATGAGGCTGGAGGTGTTCTTCACAATAAGAGGCCAAACAAACCAAACAGGACTTTTCAGCTCTCAGTTTCCTCCCAGTGCAGACATCACAGGCCACATCTTCAGCTCCAGAACAGCAGTGATCAGCAGGAGCAGCTTGGAGTCTGGTCTTCTTCAGCTCCTCCACTTCTCTCTCAGGCCTCGGTCTGAAGGTCTCCCTACACTGAGGGCAGCTGTAGACGTTCTTTTCAGCCTCTCTGTCCCAGTGTCCTTCAATGCAGACTTGACAGTAACTGTGTCCACAGGGAATCACCACTGGATCTCCGAGTTGATCCAGACAGATGGGACAGCTTAATGTTTCAGGGTTCAGCTGAGTTCTCTCCTCCTCCATTTCAGCTCTCAGTAATAACTACTGTCCGAGTTTCACTTCCTCATCAACAACCAGGGTGTGTTCAGTGAACATGGAGCTGGCCCCTCCTCCCGTCAGAGCTAAGGCCGGGAAGAAGGAGGTCCAACTGGAGCTGACTGGGATTCTAAACCAAGGTATTTACAGATAATTTATTTAAAAAAAAAAATTAAAAAAAAGATATTGTAATTTTAAATATTGTACAACACTCTAATGTAGCATAAAAATAATAATAAAAAAAGTATTAAGTAGCGATTAGCAAAGTAGCAAAAGTCTTCACTGAGAAAATATTTCCTAATCAAATATAGTTGCATTATTGATGATAGAATCCTAACTATTCTATTGTTCAGTTCTTTTGTTGATATGGGCATGGATCAAGCGGAAGTAATAGCCAAAAGGAAATTTTATTTCTCTGCGGCCCGGCACCAATTCACCCATAGACCAGTACTGGTACTATTGTATTCTGAGAGCTGTTTTGAAGTCCTGGTGAGACATCTCTCTCTCTCTCTCTCTCTCTCTCTCTTAAAGGTGTACAGTCATGGAAAAAATGATTAGACCACTCTGCTGTTTTCTTCAATTCCTTGTTCATCTTAATGCCTTGTTCCACTAAAGTTTTATCACTACAATGAACACAAAAATACAAAACCATGCAATGACTAAAAGCACTGTATTTGTCAGTACAATGTTATTGCTAGTGATGTAGGAACGGAAGTGATTTTTGTCACTGTCAATAAAACCATGCAAAATGGCCAGAAATCAGCTCTGAAAGTAAACTTAATTATGAGCCTTTTTGGTTGTTATTATATTTGTCCAGATTAATGTAGATTAAGTGGGAGCAGAAAGAAAGAAAGAGTGGTCTAATATTTTTTTCCATGACTGTATGTACGTACGTATATTTGCAGTCTATATAAACACATTTTTTTTAGTAGAAGCAGCGAATGTTTTTATGCCATGATATAAATACAATTCAAAACATATTAATATTAAACATTTAAAATTCCCAAACTAAATTGTCTGGTAAGGTTGGTTTCTTCCCTTAGTTTATGCACTTTAGAACAAGGACAAATCATGGAAATAACCCCTTGTGGAAGTGCTTCAGTTCAGCTGGATTTAATGCATACTGTACAAATATTTACTGTACATCTGACCACGTTACTGCTCTGCATCTGTGTGAGCAGCAGGGCAGTAAAGTCTCAGACAGAAAGCAGCTAACACAGGACTTATCTCTGTCAAGCAGCCTCTGGCTGAGTGGTGTGAACGCTGCTTTTTATCTTCTCCAACACACCATCTCACTGGGGAAGTGTCACTCTGCCTCTCCCTGCACCTCCTTGTTTCTGCTGACTTTCTGCTTGCCCTCTCCTGTCTTCATCTCATCAGCTTCTCCTCTCTTTGTGGATGCCCACATTGTCTAGTCATGGACAAGACAACGGTCAGATACCAGTAAGTGTTTCTTTGTCCCTGGTGGGTTTTACATTGTTGTCACCACTGAATACAACAGAGTGCAGTTTAAAGCTCACTGCTGCTGTTGTATTGCAGCTGTCTCTCTTTTTTTAAATGCCTGCGTTTGTTGTGAATGTACGTGTTGTGTTGTGCTGTAGATAATTCTACACAGGTACTACAGTGTTCTTAAGTACTCAGAGTCAGCTGACTACAAACTTTGGTTCTGTGAAATATAAATTAGCTGATTTAATTTAACTTTTTTGAAATATCCCAAGCCTGTGGTAAAATTAGAGCTGTGATGTTATTCTCCTTGAAGATAGATTAATAAAACATCTACTTATAGACCAGTGCCGTCAAATACTAGAGAATCGTCAGTGTTTGAGATTGGAGACATGGCCAAAGGGTCCGAGTACACTATTCTCACGCAGCCTGGGCTTGGTGTCACCACGACAACCATCACCACCATCACTCAGACAGGAGGAGACTGGAGCACTGGCTTGTTTGACATCTGTGAAGACAAGACTACATGTAATAGAGGCTTCTCTATTTGCTGTAAACACTAAAGTGAATTTGTGATTACTGTGATTACTACTATGATAAATATGTCTATGTATGTGTATGCATGAAATACAAATACATGGACATACCAAGTTTGTATATATGTATATACAGTATATATATTATATATATATAATATATATATACTATATATATACAGTATATATTTACTGTAGTATATATGCATATATGCATATATATGTGCAGTATATGTATATCTATATACTGTATGTTTATGTATGAAATACGCTTGATACATGTTGTATAAAAACATGCATTATATATACTGTATATATGTATATATGTACTGTATATATATAATGCATGTATATGTATTTATACAGCATGTATTACTGTTATACAGTTGTATCAAGCTTGCAAGTGTAGGTAGGTTGTAGGTATATACATTATGTGTGTACATATATATATTTATATATAAAAATATATGTTATATTTATGTATATACATATATA